>JAMKCH010010200.1:0-65153 GCA_023653785.1 Ophioderma brevispina | reverse complement strand
AACATAAAAGGGCAGGTCTGGTACATGATATAATAATATTGTTTTATGCTGGTGTTATCTCGGTACGAAAGTTGAAAAATATCACATTACGTATTTTTTGACACAAATTATTTGAATGTTAAAAAGTGTCAACCATTTGGAATACACGGCTGCACAAATATTGTTCAAAAATAATATCTATTGGATTATTGGACCCTAAAACAGGAATATAAACAAAAAATCAAGTTGATAGCATTATCTGTGTAAATGATCAGTTTTAGAGTACATTGGCACCATACTGGAAAACAAAATGGCTGACATGTTATCTTTTAGATGACACTACTTCAAGCAAAGATAAAGCACTCGGGTCAGTATTATTAAACGAGAATATGAGGCATTGAAACTAAGAATAACGACCAATTTGAAAAATAGCCGTCACAGGTCAAATCCAGCAGGGGTCCCGTTTGAAATAGTTATAGTCCATGTTAGGTTTCACACCGGTAAATGCAAGTCCTATTCGTTCCTGTAAAAAAATCGGTGAGATGAAAACGGTATTTTCTCCTCGACAAAACACCTCCGAGCTTAAAGCATAAATTCTGCTTGAAGATCATCAGCTTCCTACCGTCAGTCATGAAATTAGTGGTAGTATCCCCAAATCTTGAGCTACGGACCTTTAAGACTAGCATAGGCCACAGTGGACCCTGGAGGTCAGGCACTTTTTTTTCAGTCAGGTGCTCCCTGTAAGAATATGGGGTTAAAATTGGTATGTCCGATCAAAATTAAAAAGTATCAATGCCAACCTTTTTTGATATTCCAACAGCTTTTATACTTGAATTATTGATAGCAACCACGATTTTCAACCCAGATCTCTCAATTTCTCTCAGTTTTAGGGTACATTTAGAAACCGGTCCACACACACACACACACAAAAAAACAACACCCATCATTTGCGCGGGGGGGGGGGGGGCTGGATTTAACTTTGTTTCTCATATTATTTCCGGTTTTGAATCCATCAAGTGTGTGTCAAATGTTATATACCAACACTCCATGGGGTCAAAGAGAGAAAGATGCTTGCGTAAGGACATTGGTTTACGCATATCGGCGAAGTAACAATTCTGCTGCGTTATTGGTCTAATTATACCTTTCAATACTCTGGGGGTATGTTAAGTGCAAAAGTTGCACATTTGATTGAAAATGAATAAAATGTCATCACAATTTCTTTTCCTAAATATCAGTGACCAGTAATGTACATCATGCTGCACTGACTCGAGCAAATAATAGCGCACTGTTGATATCCAGTAAATCGCTCGGTATGCAGAGGATAAAGCACTCCAAACTACTTTCTATCTGGACGTACAGAGCCATGTTATTACCCATACAGTTGAAAAGGATTTCAGGTGCTCCTCACCCCGATAAAAAAAAAAAAAAGAATTTAGCTATTTTTTTCATGACGCAAAGCACAAGATCCTTGTCCTCTTTCACGAATAAATAACCTTAGGCTTCTACTGATGAGTTCAATTACCTGACCCTATATTTCATAATTTTTCCGAAAAGGAAACAAAGACTGTGACCTAACATCTTTGTGAAGAAACAAAACTTAACTTACAGTAACTTCCTTGTTAACCCCCATTTATTCAATTACCCCGTTTAGCCTCGTCGCTAGACCCATTCTTTTGTATTTTTTTTAAATACATGGTGGTAAATTGAATAGAAATGAGGTCCAGCAATAAGTTATGGATCGTGGTTCTGCACAAAGATGTTAGGTCACAGCTTCCAAGCAACATATCCACCATGAGTTTTGTTCACATTAGTTTCTTTTTTAATAAATGATGAACTATACAGTCAAAACTCACAGTAGAACCTCAAGTTTATTTTAATCGAGAACAAGGCCAGTGCATGTGAAACGTTACCCTAAACTGGGCGAGGATAATGAGCCTATAAGGCTGATGTTCTTCTCAACTGCATGGATAGTAACAATGGCTCTGCAGTTCAAATAAACAATGTGAATCTGAAGTACTTTGTCCGCTGAATACCAGGTGGATTTACTTATCAATATCGCCATTATTTGCTTGAGTCAATGTAGCATAGTGATGTCCCTTAAATCACTGATATTCAGAAAAGAAATTGAGATTGCATTTTATTCATTTTCATGAAATGTGCAATATTTACAATTGCCATACCCAATAAATGGTAATAATAATATTTATTATTATTTATAGTGGAAAATGGATTACTTCTGCGAAGTATGTAATCAAAATGAACATTTGTTCCTTTGATCCCATGGCCAACAAGGAGAATACCATCAGGACTCGCTGCTGTATATAGTAAGATCCTCCGGAGAGGCGGGTTCGGAGACGTCTTGAGCGTAAATGGCGCAAATCACGTTCTGATGTAGACTACAATTCGCTTATTGTTCAGAAAGACAACTCAGCAAACTCATTGTTGATGCTAAACGTGCTTTTTTACTGACAAATTTCTTTGCTGTGGTACTAAGGATATGTTCATAACACTAACAAGTCGTTTGAATTGATCTTCAAGGGCTTTGCCTAGTGCTAACTCCGACGTTATTCTTCTTAGCGTATCCACCAGTCATGCGTATGGCTTGGTGTGGTTGTCCAGGGATTATTCCACTAGTAAGCTGCATCCGGGGCCGCGTGTATCCATGATACGGACGCTCCTAACATGGCTCCTAACTCTGACGCTGATCTTGCCAATGATTTTCTGAATTCGTTGTTGGTAAGTTTGAAAAGATTAAGTACAATAATGACTGTCAGTGCTGAATCGCCTCGAGGCAATAGGATTTGCAATTGCTATATGCCAGATGTTAAAGCACTCTCTGACTCTGAAGTTGCTTTAATAATAGGCCAAATGTCTAGCATGGCTTGCACTATGGATACCTTCCTTTCCCTGGCTTCATTAACGGAACTTGAAATGTCTATTACCTATCAGCACCAGGATAGTAAACAGCTCTCTTTTACGGCGTATTTTTCCTTCAACTTTCAGTATCCCTGTACTTAAGAAGATATCTTTGGATCATGATGTACTTAAGAGTTATACGCCAGTTGCCAATATCAAATTGATTGCAAAACTGATTGGGAAGGAGCATCACGTCAGGTAATACAGAATGATCTTGGTGAGCCATTGCAATCTGCACACAAATCGCACCATTCCACTTAGACAGACCTTCTCCTGGTTAGAAATTACATGTTTCAAGCCTTGAATGCTAATAAAACTGTCTTGCTTGTATTGATTGACTTGAGAGCTGCCTTTCATACCATGACCATGATAGATTATGAACTTATTTAATATAATCAACACCAGACCTGTTTCCAAGAGCATCACATATATAGCCCAGTTAAATCATCCGATTGAAGTTACACAACCACAAGCTTATAACTGTAAATGCATACAAATATGCATTTTTTCCTAGAAGTGTTGGCCATTTTGAATCCGTCTGCCAACACAGGCCATTCTTCATGTGACTCATCAGTAGCAATGTTTCAGAGCTACGATGCTCCAGCCATCAGGGATATGACCCCCCTGTATGGCAATTTGGTGCTATAAACTGCTCGTTATTTTGTACATAGTGCACCTTTGTTTTAACCTTTTCTCTTTCTTTTGATTTTGGAGCACCTATTTTTTCTCACTTGTCGGTGGCTGTCGACTCCACCTCTGCACCATCCCAGTTTAACAGTTGCTGCTGTTAAAGGCTCACCACACCAAGTACCAAGTACCAAGAAACCAGTTTTGGTATCTACGGACACTGCCCTTGCCTGGTTTAGATCATATCTCACTGACAGAACTACCCGAGTGATGGTTATCCATGAAATGTCCAAGCAGCAACACTCTGGTTTCCTCAGGGCGCTATGTAGGCCCGGAAGGTTTCATATGTATACCCAATCGTCGATATATTAGGAATCATGATGTTACTTTTTCAAACTCGATCGCTGATGGTAAACTCAGCTTTTCTGTGAGTTTAATCCCAAGATTCCAGGTAGTAATGAGCATGCTTGTCAAAACCCTTCAAGCTGTAATATCTACTGAACACTGGATGTCAAATACATGCTGCATTGAATCAGAAAAGACAGAATTTACCACGCCCTGTGTTTTGAAAATCTGCCTCCAATACATTTATCTGGGTGACCCTCTTTTCCTGCATCGTGTGTGTGTAAAGAACATTGGGGCTACGGTATGTTTGATTCCACCTAAGTATGTCAAATCAGATTGGAGCCATCTGTAAGAGTGGAAATTACCATATTCGTAATTTATGGCGTATTGGTAGGCATATCACTTCTGATGTTTGCAACCATGCTGTACGATCTTTGGTATTTTCCCGCATTGACTATGCCAATGCAGGACAATACTATATGGCGCCAATGAAATAGATCTCAAAAGGCTCCAGCGCTTGCAAAAAATAAAGCTGCGCGCTTGGTGTTCGCATGCGGTCGTGACCAGAGTTATAACAACGTTTGACTCTCTTCCAATGGCTGCTTGGTTAAGGAAAACAACATCAGATACAAAATCCTATGTGTAAATCTCTTCACGGACTGCCCATCATACTTTGCTGATGGTCTAAATTTGTATAATGTGCTGGATAGTAATTTTGATGGTACAAGACGAAGGGTACGGTCTTCTTCTGATCACCACGGCTTGTTATTCCTAATACCAAGCGTAGATTGGGCAACAGATCATTGACATAATTGGTCCTAGGCTGTGGAACAAGATTCCTGTTAATATTAGAGAGGCACCTTCCACCAGTGTCTTTAAAAAACGGCTCTTGAAAACATACTTGTTTCCTGATGTTTAAAATTTTGTTAACTTTGGATTTGTTAGTTTTTCCTTATTATGCTGTATGTCATGTTGTATATTAATTTCGTATTTTAAGCATTTGTTGGTAAGGTCGCTGTGCTGTCTGTAGAGCGACATATAAATGCATTTATGTATTATTATATTCTGATTAGTACATTCATCACAAACGGCACAATTAGTTGCTAATGCTGTGGACTAGTATAATGATAATGCCATGACATTTGAACGGTTGGTTTCTTTGGTAGCCATAAAAAGTCAATAACATGCATTTCACTTAAATAAAAGCGATAAGTTGAAATAAACACGATTTTAAGTAGAAATACTTGGCCTATTCAATGAATTTCCTCAAAATAAGCGATACCCGCCATATTGATTGATTTCTAATAGGCTTTGTAAATTACTCCATGTATTGATATTATTTGGAGCCAGAAAAATAAAATTGCACATTCAAAATGGTAATTTTATTTTATTTTATCCAAGCACAAAATATAGTAAAAGATATTAAATAAAGAACCCGGTGGACACAGCACAACCACAAAGTGTGAATGAATAAGTTTAAGAAAAGTAAATGGTGAGATGTACCATGATACCTTGACAGAGTTTTGCATATGCTTTACCTTAGAATATTCCTGAATGACTCCTGGTTGTAATCTTGGTTTCTATTATGTATTTCTTCTAACCTTTCTGATACATTTTGGTTCCAGTGTTTATCTTCTATCTTCGTCCACTTCTTTGTTACGTTACTTTATCTTATTTATTTACTCATTAACGCTTAGTGTTCCACTAGTCTTCCTTGTACATGTTACATGTTCTTCTAAGTTTCTTCTAAATTAGAGGCCGATTATTGGGTTTTCTTGCCGCACCTTCATTTGGCACTTCTACTTTGTTTGGGCAAAGTGTTAAAATAGAAAGGTTTAAAAATACTGCAAGAAAACATGCAGATCCCCTTGGCGGGGAGCAAACTGGCAAGGAGCAAATTATGCATATTAATTAGCTTATTAACATACCCTCATTTGCATCATACAATCAAAATTTCAGGGTCCTTTGACTTGGTCATCTTGCCATCTCACCGTAACATTAAGGGGGGAGTCGATGATTTCCATTTGACATAATTTGTCCTAGGCTGTGGAACAAGATTCCTGTTAATATTAGAGAGGCACCTTCCACCAGTGTCTTTTAAACGGCTCTTGAAAACAGTACTTGTTCCTGATGGTTAAATTTTGTTAACTTTGGCTTTGTTAGTTTCCTTCTTAAATCGGTATGTCCTGTTGTAATTAATTTCGTATTTTAAGCATTGTTGTATAGGTCTGTGCGTCTGTAGAGCGCCATCTAAATGCATTTTATTGTTATTATTATATTCTTTTATTCAATTTCGATCACAAACTGCACAATTATTTGCTATGCTGTGGACTATAGTATAATATAATGCCATGACCTTTGAACGGTTGGTTTCGTTTGGTATCCTAAAAAGTCAATACCATCATTTCACTTAAAAAAGCGATAAGCCTGAATAAAACACGATTTTTAAGTAGAAATACTTGCCTATCAATGAAAGTGTCCTCAAAATAGCGATACCACCCCGCCATATTGATTGATTTCCTATTATGCGTTGTAAATTACTTTACTGCACAATGTATTGATATTATTTGGAGCCAGAAAAATAAAATTGAACTTAAAATGTAATTTTATTTTATTTTAATCCAAGCAGCCCAAACTAGTAAAAGATATTAAATAAAGAACCAACGTGGACCAACAGCACAATCACAATATTGGTGAATTGAATAGAGTTAAGAAAGTAAATGGGAGATGTTCCATGATACCTTTACAGAGTTTTCATATGCGTTACCTTAGAATATTCCTAATGACTCCTGGTTGTGAACTTGGTTTCATATATGTATTTTCTTCTAACCTTCTCTGATCATTTTGGTTCCATCCAGTGTTTATCTCTATCGTCGCCCCCGTCATTTGTTACCGTACTTTATCTTCTTTATTTACTCATTTCAACGCTTCGTTTCTTTCAACTAGTCTTCCTTTTACATGTTGTACATGTTTTTTCTTCTAAGTTTCTTCTAATTAAGGGCCGATACATTGGGTTTTCTTTCTTTGTCAGCACCTCATTTGGCTACTTTCATAATTTAATACTTTGTTATGTGTCAAAGGTAAATATAAAGGTTTAAAAAATACTAGCAAATTACAAACATGCAAGATCCCCCTGGCGGTGAACAAACTGGCCAGGATCAAATTATGCATATTAAATTAGCTTATTACATACCTCATTTGCATAATACAATCAAAATTCAGGGTCCTTTGACTTGGTCTATCTTGCCATCCCACCGTAACCTTAAGGGGGGAGCTATGTTTTCAATTGACAAAATTGAGTCTACACAAAGCTTATTGAGATAACATTATAGGAAATTGACACTCTTTCACAGCTTCTTGCTTTTTGTTTGATGTAAATAGGACATTCCGTTTCAAGATTTTATGCTCGTTAAAGCAAGCAAGTCTCACACCTTCGATGCCTTTTGTGTATACACATTTGTATGTACAAAGTGCTCACCCTGTGATTTTAAGTAAGTATCCTTTTTAATTATTTCGATACTATTACAGCTTTGTTAAAACTTACTTTATTTTACACATTAGGACAGAAATCATTAGGCCTCACCAACTCGAAACTTTTTCATCTCGACAGCATTCTTATGTTTTCTTTATTATCACTCACCCCAAGTGCTATTGTAAGACAATTATTTAAAAGCATGGAAGTTAACCCGTTAGATCGTCCCTATCTGTGCCAAACCAAAATGCACTCAAAAAATGTCATAATTTTATTTGTAACATAATGAACAATTATTTCCAAGATTTGGGCCAAAGTAATAGTTTTTTTTGCAATTTTAAATTATTTACAAATCGCTTTCGCTCACTGTCTCAAATGGTTAAAATCGGGATTTTATGAAACGGGAACGAACGTAACCTCAAAAACGAAAGGTCGTATCACATGAAATTTGGCACAGCTATCAAGCATTCAAAGGGCCGTGAAACCATGGCCTGGTTGCCATGGTAACCATATAAAAAAATTTCCGGCTTCAATGGGTTTTCTGCGCACTATACACATGCACCTTCTCCCCAAGATGGTGTAAAATGCAAGTTAACCGGGAGATCATTTAAACCTTTTGTTTCTTGTGTTTAAGAGCCATCAGAGTCCCTGTTCAGTTACCATGGCACAGATCAAAATAAGTCAAAATTTTTTTAAAACTTTTCAACAGGGCTCACGATGATATACGACATGCATAGTAATATATATTGGTAATCAAAAACATTTCATTCGAAGGTCGGGCTAAAAAACGTGACCCGACGTTCCTAAATGATTTTTCCTCACGTGGGCCTCAGTGGATGGGGATTCCATGTGAGACCCCCCCCCCAACCCCCCCCCCAAGGAACCGCTTTTCCCGAGGACTTTTCAAATGAAACTCATACCACCTTTGAGGGGTCATAAGACAATGCCAGAGGTTCAATATAAATTAGTTTCTGGTTTTACAGTCTGTGAAATTAGAGAAGCGTATGGTGGCGGAGGAAGTGTGTAGCGCCATCCTTGTTTTCGAATGGCCTTCAAAATCGCTCAAAATGTAACATGATTTTCCCATATCCTGGCTTCCACAGTCATACACTGTTGCAACCATTTGTATGTTTATATCTTGGCTCTAACGACCAAACTACCCCTATATTACACAACATTACAATTTTGTACATGCTTCTTGTATTTTTTATGGGGCAGTAACTACGACATGTATTTGCCCTAGTTTTGTACAACAAGGCGCGCAGGTCGCATCGATGATGAAATGCTATTGCTTCTTTTTCAGCACATAAAAGGTTAATTATTTTTTCCTGATGATATATGTAATTTTGTTTCATCATGCATATGCACATAATAGCAAAAAATATTTCTGGCAACTGTTTTTGTAATTTTGTTTTTTATTTTTAAAATCCACACACTCCCCGTTTGGTGCCCAAGGGGGGTCCAAGGGACCCGATCTAATTATCTCATTAACGGGCGCTACTTTTTAGTAATTT
The DNA here is from genome assembly GCA_023653785.1 of Ophioderma brevispina. Lineage (NCBI taxonomy): Eukaryota > Metazoa > Echinodermata > Ophiuroidea > Amphilepidida > Ophiodermatidae > Ophioderma > Ophioderma brevispina. The sequence goes on along the minus strand of JAMKCH010010200.1, from coordinate 56,300 downwards.
TTTTAATGAACGAAGCGCAAAAAAATTCGATAAGTTACAAACACAATTACAAAAAATTAGATTCGGAAAATTTTTTAAATGTGAAAACACGCCGAAAAAAACCATTCCTTGGGTCCTATATTGACCCTACTCCCCCTTAGGCACTTAAAGCACTAATGGCAACATTTTTTGAAGAGCGGTGCCCCAATTTTCAAAATTTGATATTTTTTGCACAGTTACGGTTGTAATTGTCTGGAACTATACCTGCGAACGAGAATGTAAAAAAAATCTGTATTTATCAATCAATTTATCATCAAAAAAGCCATTTTGTAATTTAAAATTGGATCCCAGATTGGACTTCAAACGGCAAAGAAGCTGGAAAGTGACTACGTTTATGTCCCGTCCATGAGGAAATAGTGCCATCTCGGAGAATAACCTCTACTTAACTTGGCCTTTCCTTACAATAAAACAACTAAGGTGAGCTAACACGTACATGGCGCTATTTCCCGGCTATTTCACTGGGGAAGGCCGTTTTCCAGCAGCGCGTTGTATGATTATCGGGGATCCCCGATATAATTATTTTAGTACAAAATTCCTACGTTTGTGACACATAGACCTTTTCGAGCTTACCCATTCCAGGTATTTCCTATCCAGTTACCAATGCAAGCGTGTAAAAATCATCTCCAATTTTTTGAAAACTTGGGGGCGCTCTTAAAAAATGTGCTAATATTTGCTTTAAAGTTGTTTCTTCTGTCCCACGCTCATGTCTCAAAAGCTAACATGCAAAAAGTTATAAGTTCAATAGTGCTGTCATCGATTCCCTCTTCTGTTTTCTCTTTCATTGCAATTAATTCCACTCTCCTGTTCTTTGTCTAATAGTCGATTGAGTAAACGTTGTCCTGTAAACGCCTTCTTGTCCTGCTTGTGCTGTTGTTTGCTTGTTGTTTTATGTTTTTTGTTTCCATTGTTGATTTGATTTTTTTTTTTCTTTTTTGTTTCATAGCTTTGCAACCTTATAACTTACAGAGGCACGCAAGCAAACCCCCCGACACCCTTGCGTTTAGCAGTGACCTCGTTCACTACTGGTACAGCATAACATGACATCTTTATAGTTTAGGTGTGGTAGAAGGGAATCAATTTCTAATCGATGGCTCTATATCAGAAAAAAGCGTCGTAGAACCGATTAGCTATGTCAAATGTTTTAGGTACATTATGCAATTAGGATCGGCCATTCAGACACACATATTTTCACCATCAGTTGTCAACACCAAGAAAACACAAATGTTCTTTTCTTGTTCATTTCCTGAGCCATTGCGAACTCTTGTCGATCAATTGGTATATTATCTGTTGCCTTCGGATCCATATTGGCAGCCAACATGACCGCTCAAACGAATAAAAATATCCATCTGTAAAACATAAAAACGATGTATAAAAATACCTTGTAATTTTAACATGTAGAGTCAAAAAATAATAATATAATTATAAATTTACGTAAGAGGAGTGTATGTCTGGCAAACCAGAGAACTCATATCTACTGTTTGTAATGAATCATTATTTACATTCAATGCAGGCCATTTCTCCACTTCACGAATCTTTTAAACCCTGAAAATTACCTTATAACTGAAAATGTCATCTCATAATATAATAAAGATCTTATTTAAATGTATAGATTATGTGTTGTGACCCAGCTTGCACTTTCGGTTGTTTAGATTTTAAGATGGCGCCGGACCATATGGTCCATTGAACAATTTAAGTCTTAAATTCTTAAAAATTACCCTATTTTGTCGGTTTTCTATACATAGCACCCAGAAAGAAGGTAAAGTGTCACATTCTAATAATCATATCTACTCATCACTGCATTTTTTTTGTTTCAGTAGTATTGTTAAGATCAAGATGTCGGTACTAAAGCCGCTTTCAAGATCTTTGAACTCGGGTATATTGTCCGCCATCTTGAATTTCAAAGAAGATAACCAAACACAAAATACCAAGCTTTGAGTTTTAATTTTAGAGTTTCAAGCGACATTTCTCATACTTTTAATTCCATTTTCAATTCATCCTATTCGTGACGATATAAATAATTTTTAAGTTTTTATACATTTTGGATGGCGGACAAATTGGCCGCCTATTGAATGTTAAATATACCCACTAAAAAGCAAAAAGCACATATGAGTTTCTAATAGTCTAAGACATATAGTCCTTAATTTATTTCCTCATTTTATGATATAGCGACTAAATTATACATGCTGTAGCCTTTTATATACTTCAGAAATCTTTGCGCGGCCATGTTGGCTACCATATTGGATCCGAGCTAATCTTCTTGTTTGAAATACGGGTGAAAACGATATTTTTCTGTAATGACGACCCAATTTGCATAAATTTTACCTGGAAAATGGCCCGTGGAACACTTTTTTGAATTTGGTGTAAACATAGCTAATCGTTTTCCTCTCTACGCATTTTTTCAGATATAGAGACATTGATTATATTTATTCACAGGGGTTGTGCACGAGAAAAAAAAAAACCCCCCCCCCTTCTACCCCCACTTAAACCTATACTGTGCTTATTTTGAAATATATATTCCATTGTATTACCCAGTTTATATACTCTTTGAAATTCGCAGCTTATATGTTTAATATTTGTAGCATTAATTTTTCATTGTACTGCTTATTACATAATTATGTATTATATTGTTTTTGCTGTATTAATGATGAACAAAATCGAGGATTGATTCAGAAAGACGTAACTCAGCACTGAAAGAAATCTTAACAATTTGGGGCTTTAATTCTGCGTTCGTTCGTGCGTGCAAGTCCAAATCAAGTGAAGATTCCGGTCTTTTACCAGCTGATCGTTTCATCCATCCAGGTTGATCCGGCCGGAATTCCTCTTGGGGACTTGTAGACCTCACAATCATCTATGATGTGGCCAATGTTTTGTGGCTCTCCACAGTCGCAGTTTGTGAAAGTTTCTACTACTCTTCCATCTTGTGAAGGCAGTTCTTTGTACGACCAACGGGCCAGCCTCTGATCTGTTGAGTTGACCTATGTCTTTCCTATCAAGGTCACAGCCTTTGGGCCTTGCTTAATATGGGCTGTCCACAACTACTTTAGGTTCAAGTAGAAGACATTGCTCCTACCATCTTCCCTTGATCCAGGATATTCGATAGGGATCTGTGACTGCAGTGTCATGGATTGGTAGCAAAGGGTGTTGGTGGGGGATTAGGCTTCCAGGTTCATCACATTTCTTGGCGAGCTGATCGTCTGACGGTTGCTCCTAATGTTTGCAGAGCTATGTCAGAACGAGAACATTGGAGATATTCTACACAAGGCGTCGCCCAAGGCACCACTACAAGTCTGCATGCACATTCAGAACTACATCAATCTTGTGTGAATTTACACTTTGAACTCCATACTGGTGACAGCGTATTCGCATTGGATCTGCCAAGGCAACAGTGATGTATGTAAGGTGAAACAAAAGATGCCCCCACCAGTTTCCTGGGCGAGCCCTTCTGAGAGGTTTGACACGACAATGACGTCTTGGCACTGACTGCCTTGGTGTGTTGATTGAAATAAGGCTGCGGTCCATTATGACGCCAAGGTTGCTTCTTCGGTGTTTGGGTCAATGTTACAGTTTTTTTCTCCATCTAGAGTGATGTTTAAGTTCTCTTTTTTGTTTTGCGCAATGCGATTGCAAGGTTGAAAACAGAGCTTGACGGTCTTGGGTTTAATGAGTTTCAAGTGCCATCGGTGGAAGAATTGGGTTACAGTGATTAGGTCTTTCTGCAACCTGTTTCTAAAGGACTCAAAGGATCACAGCTATTTTCCCATGCCCGGTGTCGTTCCTGCGTATGATACTTGCGAATCAATCAACACCCTTTGGCCTATCGAGACGTCAAGTTGAAGAGACTTTGGGTGCCAGGACAGAACCTTGTGGGGGACACCATTCGAATTGCGCTTCTACTCTACACTTCCCCCCTTGGCCCATTTGATTTACCCAGGACGAAAGGATCTGTTTTGGATGAGCAGCATATGAACTTGACTCTTGACATCATGGAAAGTTTTGAGTACTTGAGGTAGAGACCTGATGCCAGACTGTATCGTACTCAGCAGTTAGGTTCTATGAAAACTGCTCCAAACTTCTGCATCTTCATTTGCCTGAGAGGCCTGTCCCTCGATTCATAACAGTCTTATTGCTCATCTGATCAGTGTTGATTACCTCTGTCGAAATCCATCCTTGGGTGCGGGTTAAAGTTTGCCCTCGACCTACATGATCCCTGCCGAGTATCAGTCGCTCAGCAGCTTATAGATGTGAGATTGTAGCGAGATGGGTCTGTACTCTTGGGGTCATTTGCGGGTTCTTTCTTCCTTGGGCTTCAGGATTGCAAACTTTTGAAGTCTTCCATCTGGAGGGAAGTTTTACGTTCCCATGCAGAGTAAAAGGAGAGTGTTTTGGCCAATCGCACAGCTTTCGGGTGCCATATTCTTCAAGAATTCTGTATGGATGTTATCATTGCGAGGAGCTTTCCCATTCCTTCCTGAGAACTTTAATGCTTCGGTGATCTCACACATCGTAGGTGAATGGTTGGGACTGGGGCTTGACGGAGGAGAGGTTTGTTGAAGTTGTTTTTAATCTCTGCATTAACAGCACGAAAGTGGGCTTTCGCCTGTGGAGTGTGGTCTAAATTGCCACTTTCCATTGTTGACAATTACTGATCGATGGAGTTGCAGAGACGGACACTTAGCTGGACACCTACGCCCGGTGAGCTTGGTTGATGGTGTTCCAGGCCTGCGGTCTTGAGTGGGTAAAGTTTGATATTTGATACTCCTCCTCCTCTGATGCGTCTCTTTGGCAAGCAGATCAGTAGCTCTGATTGCCCTTTGCTATTCTCCACTTCATATCGAAGTTTGTGTATTACGATAGATACACTTTGTAATAACTCTCGAATATCCTTGTCCCAACAGGAGTGTGGGATTTCTTTCTTTCTTTTCTTCTGCTGCCCTCTTGGATGGAATTTTTAGCTGCTTGGTGGAGCTTGACAAGAAGTCAGAATATGCAATCGTTGATTTATATGACAGCCGGTCTGGCCAGCGGGGTGACAGGCGCTTGTGAGTTGTTATTGAACTTGGACAGTTTTGGCTTCTAAATTCCATCTCTTCCTGTAACGAACGGGCTTGGAGATCGTTGACCTTGAATGTCACTGGTAGACCAGGATAGGGCATGACCTGATCTAGGAATCTAGGAGGACCGTTCGGGCACAGCGGATCAGGATGTTGCTGTGACTGTTGACAAGACGGGACAGGTCCATGTCCCCTGACTGCGTTGAATGAAGGTATGTGGATCCTGACTACAAACAGCAGTTGGAGGTCTTGGGCTTCAATCCATATTCAAGACCGCTTTGCCATTCTTGTCATGTTGAGTAGGCCCATGCGTATTTCTACAGTTGCAATCTCCCGCAGACGAAGGACCTCCGCTGAACTACTGGAAGGGAATTGAAGTATGCCTTAGCTGGTGGTGGCGTATAGATTTTGGTGATGGGGTTCCCATTGCTTAAAATGTTATCCACTGGATCGTCGAATCATTGAAGATTGCATGGTTGATCTCTTGTACCTGCTTCACATAGGAAGCGATCTCATGTTTGTTGTGCGGAATGAAGCCAATAAGGCAAAACCTTCGATTTGCATCTTCTCTTCAGATTCGCAGTGAGTTCTCTTGGAGGAGAATGAGCATTCCACTTTCGTTCTCCCTGGATAGCTGAGAGAGTGTCACGCTTAGCATGTGTGAGACCCTCAACGTTAGTCTGCATGATCCAGACTGTTGTGCTGGGTGCGTCAGTAAGGACAGTTCCTCTGTGAGGAGCTCATCCGCCTAGAATTGAGGGTGGGTCCTCAAGATGTTTTCACGGTGTTATTTTAAACACGAGTTTGGACTGAAGTTTATATTTCTGCCTTGTTCATATTAAAATTTGATTCTTTGTTACTAACTTTTATATTATGTTTGCTTACAGATCCATATATGGAGCTTTATATGAATGTACAATTTTGAGTACTGAAATAGATTTTGCTTAGTAGAAAATCTAAACATCACTGTCTCACAAGCCTATTCAGCAGAATTAAAAAGCAATTCTTTAATATTTCTTTCAGTGCTGAGTTACGGAGTCCTTCTAATTTTCAACCCCGAAATAAAGAATTAATGGATGATAGATGATTAACCGATTATTGTATGCCCCAAAACGTAATAAGGTCAAGAACTCTTCAACCTACTATGGAACTCCAGATATTGGCCATTGCATTGGACAAATTTAAAGGAATGACCCCTTTCATTAGCTTTTTGCACATGTCTAGCCCGCATATATCATGCACACCAAATTCGCCGAAAAGATGCATGTCATGATGGGCGTTCATGAACGAAGGCATCTGCGATACGCTGTACGTTTCAGATACAGCCCAAACAAGTCAACCTAACCAATGGAACACACACACAAAAGACGCACAGACAGACAGACAAACAGAAGGAATGCTGTCACAAAATCCCTGATGCCCTTTTAGGTAGGGATAAAACGGGTTTGTGTTAACTGATCCTTTTCGAGAAATTTATGGCTAGGTCTTTGGAAAAGTGTCCGATTGATTATTTGTTGTATGTGGGAAGAAAGTTAGTGAGAAGTTACGAGTTTTTAAAAATGTCCAACACAGAAACTGACATTTAGGATTTCCCTTCAAAGAAGGAGGAAAAGTATTAGAATTATATGGTTACGACTTTGTGGCTGGATGCTCGCCGGTTCATTATGGCGTTGTCCCACTGTCTAGTACAAAATTATGACTTCACTCTGTAAAGCATTGTAAAAAATGCATCAGTGTTAGAGTACACTCACGGTGTTTCTGCTCACCATTCGGTTAGACGCAGAGCGTTGGGCTTTGTCTACATTTAAGTTACAAATTAAGACAAATTTGAAACTGGACATCGAAAGCAATTTTCAATCTTATTATCTCAGTTCATCTTATATAGTTCATCTATAGTGCTAAAACGGTTGTTGATTCAAAAAATGTCCCGCTTTTCGTCTAGAGCGAAGGCCATATTAGACGGAGATGTTTTATAATGTCTGAACGGTCTTATATAATTCTGCGAAAGTTTGGTCGTCGTCATCCAAGAACTGTAACTCATTTAATTTTTGCAAAATGAAGTATTTTCGTGTGAACGACCTATCAACATTCGTCAGAAGATCACATGGTAAAATTGGTGCAAAAGGACATGTGCCAAACTTTCGAATAATCGATGAGCCGGTAGGTATCTTGTTTTTGCGTAATTAAAGATGCTTGGCTACGATTTTGTCAATGGTGTTTTTACTATAGACGACGAGAGTCTGGTACTTACAAACAACCCCCGCTAGGAGTGGTAATTGCGATTTTGATGGCAGAAGCTTCAAAACTGGAATGTCGGGAGGACAACGAGAAAAAGTGCGGCCTTCCAGCTGATATCAACCATTTATATACTTCCTGGTAAATCAAGGGATCAAAGGCGTCGGAAACAAGCACCTGATCCCTCGTCTAACCAGCGGGGTGTTGTTGCAACCCCCTCCAATTTGTCTCCGGTGAAAAAAAATGCGTAATGTGTCGCAAAATGAATTTAGGTAATCGTCAAACACTTCTGTGAAGTTTGAACGCTCTGAAAATAGCTGTTTGTTTTCTTGCGTGAAAACACTTACAATCACACAATAAGACTACAATTTATTAATTCAAATGATGTAAAATGATCTTCCTTGGTTTCCATTATAGTTTACCCGTTGGCATGCTAAGTGAACGCAAGCCATAAAGGCCAGAAGTAATTGCCGCAACGCGTTTTACGACATTTCAGCAACGCGATCCGAAATTTTAGCAACACGATGCGATGTCGGCCAATCAAAGTCATAAATTTCTGTGACGTAATTAAAATAACCACACGCGGTGCGAGATACTTTGCACGCGTTGCAAAACCTTCACAACGCGTTGCGCGCTTCCACAACGCGTTGCAAGCTCACAACGCGTGTGCGAAGGTCCACAAGACATAAGGGTCATAACGTATTGCCGCAAAAGGTTGTGAGAAAGTCACAACGCGTTGACAACATTCGGCAAAATGTGAAATGTCGCAACGTCGTTGTACTTTCTCACAACGCGTTGCGGGCAATACGTTATGACCTTAGGCTTGTGGACCTTCGAAACGCGTTGTAAGCTGCAACGCGTTGTGGATCTCGCAACGAGTTGTGAAGGCTGCAAACGCAGTTGTAAGTGCCACAAACGGTTGCTAGCACTTTGCAAACGCGGTTGTGCGGTCTATTTTTTGAAAAAAAACGGCAAGAATGATCATTTTAATTGGCCGACACCGCAACGCGTTGTGACATTTTTGGCAACGCGGTGCTACTTTCTCGCAACGGTTTGCGTCCAACTGTGTAGAGGCTTTATGGCTTGCCATCTAGTGTCAATGAATGCCACCCACTTTCGTTTGTATATCGAAGATATATTGTTAACCAAACCTTTTTGAAACAAGACAAATTATTTAAATTAATTAAAACAAGGGCCAAAGTACGTGGAATAGTAGCAACTAGCAAATACCTGGCATTAACATCCTAACAGTTAAGATAATAATTTTATGTTTGAGATATTGATCAATAACATGAAGCGAAACAGTTGATTTCATTGGGGGGGGTTGGAAAGTTGAGCCTTCGTGTGAATTTATTTTAATTTTTGGCAACAACCATAAAATTCAGTCTACCAGGGGGAGGGCCCTTTTAATAGGGAAAAATACATTATTCGTCTCTGTGCTGTAAACCAAATTGGGCCCTTTCCCATTAGCGAAACCCATGTTTACAACCACCGGAGCGTTCCCCAAGTCTTTGTTATTCTGTTATTTTAATTACTTTTTGTCATCATAAGTCAGTCAGTTGCAAATTTTTGATGTTCACCCACCGCCACTATCCGTATATCAATTGGGGCACATGGCGTGCAGTGCATCAACGCTCGCCTCATAAGCATAAGGTTGTGGGTTTCGAGCCCCGCTGTCGCCGATGTGGTTGTGCACTTGGAAGGCCTTTACCTCCCTCGTCTGTGCGCCTCTCCCACCCAGGAGTATAAATGGGTACCAACCGGCATATGCTGGTAAGGCAAACAGACTCACTGTTGCGGGAGGAGTGGCGACCCCCGGAGCAAACATTATATGAGGAGTCTGGTCCAAACGTCAAGGAAAGAAAGATGGGTACTCCGCCTGCGGGCGTACATTTGTGCATTTGCATATCCAACATCAAACCCATTTAATGAACCAAATTTAGATTGTTAATAGAAGGAGAGAAAAAGAGAAAAACAGGAGGAGGAAACAATAAACGGCGATGCCGAAGGGCGGTAACAAGGAAGTGGTGGATTACAGGCAATTATGTAAAAAGGGCAAGACAACTACGTACTATGTAAGATGAGGAGTGGGGGGTAAAGGGAAATAGTAAATCCGAAAATGAATGAAAGATATTTAGGGAATGCAGAAATGAATAATGTACTGAGGATAGAAGGTGAAGCAGTAAAGAAAATTACACACGGTTCCTATCCGACTGAGTCAATCTTTGCTTAAATTTCTATGGAATTCGAATGTCCTTCAAATGCAACGTTTAGATGAAAATCCCCTTTGAAACGGTCAGGGATTCGTGCGCCATCTTTTTCAATGGGAAGTTCACTATACACAAAGCCGAAGTGGACGCGAATTATTTATTTTTTGAAATAATCGAAATGCGATTTTAAGCATGTAAAAAACACAACCTTGTCAAATTTAGACTGTTATAGATACTGATTTTATGCTCAAATATATACTTTTATGTTTTTTTTTTTCACTTTTGGTTTTATTTAAACGGTCAGGTTCACTTTCTAGTGACCATTTTTGAAAACTCTATTTTTTTTGAAAAAAAAAACAACAAAATGTTCAATCCTCAAATACACCACGTGAAACTGCAGTCCTGGCGAGCTAGGTCGCAGGTACTATATGCCGTTCCATGCAAAAATATATTGATTTTTTCCAAAAAATATACTCAGTATGTTAAAACGCAAAGAAAAATGGATTCCCTGGTATCTCGCAACAATGGAGCCCACCGTTTCATCTTGTACATCACAAGCCGATAAAGTATCTCATCAATGGCGGCCATTTTAAAAGTCAAGATAAGAAAGCTAAACACTATAGTGGTACACAATTGTTTTATTATACAGTCCCTGGTACCACAAACAAAAATTTTTCCACCAGTTTTTATTTTCGTTAAAGGAATAGGTCATGATACTGAATATTTGGAAAATTTGGTATGGAATGGAAATCTTAAGTAACGTATATTACATATAAATCAAATAAGTTGAAAATGGTCCACATTTTTGAGTTTTTGGCCCTTTTAATTTCCCGCCCAATAGCTTACTCGAAACGTATTCCGACCAAATCCACATCGCAGGCAACTGGGGACGTCAAAGTGATGCATCCATAATTTACGTGTTGTGACCCTCATATCGCAGGGTTGCCACTTCAATCAATAATTAAACACAACGAAATGAAACAAATATGTCATTCTGTAACTTTTTTTTCTAATTTTATATTACGTTCATTAATCCATCAATTTACAGTGTCAGCATCAAATCGAGTCAACCCGATGTTTTGGTCATCACTTTGACGTCTACGCGTTGGGCGCTTTTATCAATGAAGCCGTGGCGAAAAAATCCGCCCGTTTCTTCGTATGTCAAAAAAGCAAAAATTAAAATGCCTCGATTTTGTTAATTTTCCATAAATGGTATTATTTTTTCGGGAATTCGGGATGTATGTACATATCTTTTCTGAATGGAAGTCAAGACTAGCTTGACAAAAATCTTGACATATTCCTTTAACGTTACTGTAACTCGAAATATCAGCCAAAATAATAACGAACAATGGCGGCCCATTTTGAAATTCACATGGCTTCCTAAAGATTGATTAAAATGATACCTTTTTTTTTTTTCCAACTCGCACCGGCAAAATGACAAATTGACCCAATAAATGCATTTTGCCACGGATATGCAGCTGCTCTACATAGCAGAACGCATTACGAGGGCATTTTTTCGTGAAAAAACGCCATTGGTAATGGATTTTATTAGCAAGTTAAAGAAGAAACAGTTTCCTTACAAGCAAGTGATTCAAGGCGGAAAAAATGATTATAGAATTTGAATACGTTTTTTTTCATTATTTTTAAATCATTGGGAAAAGATTACAAAAAAAAAAAGAAAAAAATAAAGCAAACACACATAAAAAACTAAAACATAGAAAAATATTGTCAAAATAATATATGATTTCTTATTCACCTTCTTAGGTTCTAAAGTGGTGTTTCAAATTAAAAATCGTAAGCTAACTTGATTGTTATTCTTCAGAACACTTACATCTGAGACGGCCCTGACGTATCGGAAAAATGACAACCATAATAAAGAGTGAGACGAGTCAAACTTACAAAACATCGCTAAGTTGCTTTCCAAATTTGCCGATTATTTACACGTATGTAAATGACTACCACATTTTCACCATTTAATCCACAATGAACTTGTAGCCATTTTAAATTTACGTTTTTGCTTTTCGGCATTGGTACAGTTGATTTGTAATTTTATTCATAGTACAGAAATACGAAATGTGTCAAATTTGTTTTGTGTAAACTACAGCTCCTAGCAATGAGCTTGAAGACGTGGTCAGCAGCACAATCAGAAATGGTTCTCGGGGGGAAAATGAAGAGACCTCAAAGAGCAACCGATGAACAAGAGTAAGTTACGGACCTCTATGAAAACTACAAGCGATTATAGATACAATAAATCGATATTCCAAGAATATAGATGCACAGTTTTATACAAACAGCGTTCTACGCAGATGTTAATTTTTTAGAGCAAAAATTGAATACGTGGGAAAATCAAATTTAGGAAATTTGAGGTCGTAGTTTATATTATTTGATGAAAATCATGGTAGTAGTTTTGAATAGGAAATGAAAGAGATAATTCTTGCCGGATAATTGTTAAGCGATATGGTGTTGTGCCTAATGTTGTTTTATTTTGCCATTTATTAAGCGTTCAACTACTGCTCTAGATCTCAGAGTCTAGCTGTGTCCCTCGAGACGGCTGACGCGTCAGGAATCCACAGATACCAAGAGTGAGTACGGAAGGTCAAACTTTGCAAAACATCGCCTCAGTTGCTTTTCCCCTATTTCCAAGAACCCGACTAAAGATCAAATAACGTCCAATATTTAATAAATGACAAAAACAGTTCTTACCATCCATTACGATGTATTTGTGGCTTTTTGTACAATTTTAGTCTTGCGCTTGACGTGCATTGGTAGAGTGGTTTTTAGAATAATACAGATATACGAAATGGGAAAAAAAATTCCATGAAAATTTATGGGAGCGTATATAGTGTATTTTTGACGAAAATCATGGGGTCGCTACGACTGTGTGCATACAACGTATTGGACTAGTATCTGTGTCACGACTTTATACTCTCTATAAATATTGTATCCACAGAGTTTGCGTTTCTATACCATTTTGTTCTCTGCTATATAGTTGCACAACGGTGTTCATGGAGAAATTGAGAACAATAAAAACATAAAAAAAATTTGAAAAAATGTATGCTTTTGATGAAAAAATCAATGGTGTGGGCTTAACCCATGTCTTACCAAGGGGGGGGAGGGGGGATTACCACCCCCTAGTGACTTCGCTCCGGTGCGATAAAATGCTAAAAACTTCGTAAAAAGCTTATAGGAAATCGTTATTCATCCTTTCGGTCCTCGGTTAGCGAACAAGATGTGAAGGTAGCACCTTTACCGAGGTGGAGGGTTGCGTCAAAGTCGAAGGGTGGGGGGGGGGCGGTTGCACCGAAGGAATGTTATGGTGCCATTTTTGAAAAATATTATGCACAGTAGCCTCTATAAAACTCTATATGTTTATGTTAAACGAGCCAAATGACATCAGTTAGAGCTGAAAACCGTATGAAATCAGAATCTTACTGGATTTTTAACGCAAAATGGATTTCGCCTATTTTCGGTGGAAAATGCCATTTTGCCGACTGCGGACTTGATGACGTCATTGTGACGTCGTACTAGGTATGTGGAACTTATTTGGTATCAATGGAAGAGGAGGACCATAGCTATCCAATTGTATCAAAATTCATTAGCATCGGGCTTTATACACAAATTCTCGAGGGGGTGGTAACCACCCCCTTGGTTAAACCGTGTTACAAAAAAAGGCTGTAAGGACGAGGGTTAAATAGAAAATAGAGAGAAATCAATTTTTGCCGAATATTGTTAAGCAAGGGTGTTCTTGGTAATATTGATTTATTTGCCATCAAGGTCAACTACTGCTTCTAGAATTGAGAATACAGCTGGGTCTGAGACGACCAGGACCTGTCGGAAACTACAGATAAAATAGCGTGCATGTACAGACGTCAAAAACTTTATAAATCTCCAATTGCGTTGTCCCAAATTTTACAGAAATCGACCCCAGATTATAAATGTTCCATGTTCATATTTGACTACACAACTGCTCTGAAAATAAAAAGAGACCATTTGAACTTAGGATCAAAATGGTCTCAAATTGTTCAAAGTACCACAACTATCAGAAAAATGCCAATTAAATGATTGGCGTTTGAAAGTTCAATTATGCGACTTTACGAGCTTTGGCATTCAAAACACCCATAGGAGCAATACACGACCCGTATATTTCCGCATTCTAGTTGAATAACAAATTATCACAGACAACGTATCTAATATGTTTGTATTAGTACAATTAGCGAAACAATTTGAACATTTAAGAAATCAATGGACTGTGACAAAATTGTCACACCCATGTGTGAACATTTGCGTATAACTATACTAGGCAAACAACTTTTTAAATTGTTGAAACACGATGAGCATTTTGGGAATACTTTCTGATACATTCTGACATTTATTTTCATATATTTTGACCCCTGTGTAAACCTTTCCCCCCCTATTCCACTGTTTTCCGGTTGGTATATTTTCTTAGGTGAATAGTATGTTATTCCTAATGTAAAATAATACCAAATTCTGTTTAAAGTGATTTTGGGAATTATTTTCGGGTATTATTGCTTATATTGTTCCTGGTCATCGATTTGATTTATGAGTGTAGCATTTTCTTCTCGTAGTTTCGACACCTCAGACTGCAAAGTAGATACCTCTTCTTTGGTGTTTGAGATCAATACACAGATTGAAGATTCTTCTTTGATTTCGGGAACGAGTTCAGCCTTCACCTTGTCCGAGATGGAATTAAAGATAGCATCCACAAGCGAGTCGAATACTTGTGGACTAGAGAGTATGCCGTTAAGCACGGCTCCAAGGAATGTCCAGCACGTTTTCTTTGACCTTGTCAAGGTCGAAATAGACTTTTTCAAGTCTACGTCGGTATCGGTCTCACTGTCGCTGGAGGAGTCGTTGTTCAATTTACCCGCCACAGAGAGACGCGGGGGTGCCAAATTCGACGTGTTGGTGTCGTCGTCGATAGGCCTGTCCTCCCTCGAAATCTTGACACCGCTTTTTTAATGTTTCAGTGAAAGTTGTTCTCCCTCCCGGACATTTTGATGTCAGATTGGTCCGTAGATTGGATAGATGTCCAATTTGCGTTCAGATTGCTGCTAGTATTTATATAAATTGAATGATTTTGATATTATCTCCGAGAAGCTGTTAGAAATGGCGATGCTCACATAGAGCCGGTGTTTTCTAGTAAACCCGGCGACGTTCGCGGTGACTGAAAAAATCTATTAAAAATAGATCGTCATGCTATAAGGTATAGCTTCCCCGTAAAAAACAAACTACAGAAGCATAAAGCCAAAAAACAAGCCTTGGCAAATAAACCTGATGATAATAAGTATCTGTATCGTATTTACTAATACACGCTCGGTGGCAACCTACTGAAGATTTGGTCATTTGTTTTAGAAAGGTGAATGCCAGCATTAGAGTTAGTCACATATTTTCATATAAATTTTGGAATAATGCTCAGAATCATTAAAGGTGTTATCTCATTTTGGCTACTTTCCAAACATTTACTTGTTAGGTTTCAAACAACATTTTAGTTCCGGTAGAAGAAATTATTGTCCGGCGTACTCCTAGTCCGGGAACAATTGGTGAACAATAGGGCAATTCATTGACTCTTCACGCACTTAGTTTCAACGCTTTATTCCGTTATCGTCTCTGGAGCCCCGGACTGTTGGCTCTACCGCTGGACTATATCTGCTTCACACCTGTGTAGAAGTAAAGCCCCGGCGTACTCACATCCGGCTACACAACGGTTGACTAGTCCCGCAACATTAGCCGTTCACTCTTTATTCCGGTTATCGCCTAATGGAGCCCTACTAATGGTTTCCCCCCTGCCGATATGGTTTGCTTTCACACCGTGTCATATATACAAAAGTGTCCGGTGACTGGTTGTCCTCCCCCCATCTGTCTAGTTTCTCCATGAGTGCTGAGCATCCATTTGTTTCAGCACTGTACACAAGGTCACAGTTTAATTTCGTACATGTGTTGCTATTGGAGCTAGGACAACTCTCTCCTGGTTGGGCCCCTCAGTTTCTGTTACACCGGCTTGTCCTCACATTTGTGATCACTGAAGGAAATAGTCCATGTTACTAGATGTATTTCATTGCTTTCCAGTATTCGGGCATGAAGCCGGCCCTCTTGGTATGGAAGACAGATCCATTAAAAACGATCAAATTAACGCATCGAGCAGCAGCTATGATTTCTGGGAAGCCCGTCTCAATAATAACAATTTCTGGGCTCCGAAACATAGTGACATTGACAAATGGATCCAAGTTGATTTTGAAACACCTGTCACAATTGAGGAGATCGTTACCCAAGGCGCTGGTTCGAAATGGTATTGGGTGAAAACTCTAAATATTGCAAGCGGTGACTACGCAAACTCTCTGAAATATATTCAGGATGCCACAGGAGGGCCAAAGGTGAGTATTAGGTTTCAGTGTTTTTCCTCAGTTAAAACTTACCAGCACCATTTGTGCGGTTTGCTTTAAAGAAACACGAGGACATTTCCAGAAAGAAGCGCCCCAATTTTTTCGAACCCGGGTTTTTTTTTGCATATTTGAAATGCTCATCAATATATAAGATCACACCTGTAGTCTAGGCACAAAGTTGGCAAACCACATTTTTAGGGTAACTTGACGCCACTGATTACGAAAATGGCTGTTGCCAAAATCATTTTTTTTAACCGAAAGGCCCAAATTCAAGATGGCGGACAATATGACTTCCAAAAAAGGTGAAAACCATATTTCACGACCTTTGCAAGAATCGAATCGTATTTAAAATTATCAACACGTTTTAGGGTAGTTTGACCATGCTGAATACAAAAATGGCTGTTGCCAAAATCATTTTCAACCAAAACGCCAAATTCATGATGGCGGACAAGATGACCACCAAAAAGATAAAACCATACATCATGACCTACAGTACCTACAGTACTGCAAGTTGTCAAACACGTTTATAGGGTAGTTTGACCCTGCTAAATACAAATGGATATTACCAAAATCAATTATCGACCAAAACCTCAAATTTCAAGTTAATAGAAAACTGCTCCCCCCAAAAAAGTAATGACAATATCTCATGATGTATTGTGAGAAGAGTCACGTTCAAAGTTGGCAGAACACATTTTTAGAGCAATTGACTGTGCTGATTACGAAAATGGCTGTTGCCAAAATTAATATTTAACCCAAATTCCCTTTTTTAAAGGTGGCCGACAACAAGACCACCAAAAAGGTAAAAACATGTGTCATAACCTATAATGTCTAAACTACATGTGTCAAAAACAAGTGTGATAACCTATGTGCAAACCGGGGTTTTGCGCGAGGCAATTTCAAAATTCACCTTAAGGTAGGACGACGTTTTTGCAGCCAGGTGTCAACAATTGAAGATAGCTGACAAAAAGGTAAAAGCCATTTCTCACGACCTATTGATGCTGTAAACATTCAAGATGGCGCGCGTGGACAAGATGACCCCATCACGGCAAAAATATACATGTGTCTCATTTCCTATTGATGCTTAAAGGAATTTATTGGTATGAATCTATCGGCACATATATAATGAAATATCCCTAAAAATGACGTACCAGATGGTTTTCATGGTTATTGGAGTATTCCTTGCGAAGAAAACACCATTTTCATGCTTAATTTTCGAAGCAGTAGACGATTTAACAAGCCGCCATGTTTATTTTTTACACTATCGTTTTGCCACAAGCCATGTTTAGTCTTTCACACCAATTGAAAGATGATCGGTGGTTAGTCAAGTTCTGGCCTGTATGAAAGACTATCGCGTTTACTGTTAACATTGAAATTAAAAACACAGCTTTAATTTAAAATATATAAATTTACCAAAAATGGCATACATTTGTGCCTATTTTTTATAAAATGAACCTGGGATTCTTGAGAAATATAATTTTTAAAATAAAATTAGGAAACTCTTCATCATACAAAGAAACGTTACTCGGTACATTGAAATGTACGTAGATTGCTGAACCGCGCATTAGTGGGTTTCGAACACTGATCTCTATACAATGGATTAGAAACCTGGGCTTAGTAATTGAGGCACTGACGGCCATATTGGTCATCCAAAAAGAGCCCAAGCAGGTGGTTAAGAGCCGGTCATTTATACAAAATTTGTTCCCATTGAAATGTGGATAAGCGACATAACAGACTACAGAATCAAGCCAATTCATTGAGCTCATTGTATTTGCGCGTATGGGATGGCATGTCTCTAAAACGTGCACCCGGGATACAACTTCTGTTAAACAGGTGTCTCTGGAATGCTATTGTGTTCGGTAGACCAGGATGTCCGCCCGTTGCTCCATTCATCTAATATACAATTACTGTTGTGTAGCCAATCCATTGTATAGAGATCAGTGGTTACAGTGCGACTGCGATAAACTATAAATATTACGCGACCCATTTTCAAATGTCCACGTTTTCATGGACTGTTAGTGTTTAGGCCAAATATACCTTTGTTAATCACAAAATGATATCTAAAACACCCCTCTTTACATTTTTTTCTCAAATAAAAATTTCTAAACGAACTTCGCTCCTATCCTTTGTGTGCTCAACGAAGTTCACAAGGATGAGGCTTGTTGCAAACTTGCTGAAGTCACGTGATATATTTTCGCTGGCTTTTGTTTCGGTATTGCATGCGGCGTTGTAAATATACCACAGGGAATAAACATGGTAGCTTCCGTGATTGCTTTACAGTTGTGTACATTTGTCGGAATAAATCTGGATTTTTTTCGCAAGGGATACTCCAATGGCCATGAAAACCATCTGGTACGTTTTATTTAAGGATATTTTATTATATGCGCCGATAGATTCATACCAATAAATCACTTTAAGATATAATTCTAATTGCAACAATACAGGGTATGAGATTACAACACATACCTTAATATAAAACAATTTTTACGGGAACTACTAGCCCACAAGCCAAAAGGATGGTTGCATCATATTCAGGGGCGTCCCCAGACTACTTTCAATGGGAATGTTGCCGGTGTGAAAGGAGATATGGTCCGGCAGGAACCACAGTCCGGGCTTCATAGAGGACAACGGAACTAATGTTGCGTGAAGAGTGAACTGAATTGATTGCCCTATTGTCCACCATTGTTGGCGGACTGTGAGACCGGCGGACAAGATGACCACCAAAAAGATAAAACCATACATCATGACCTACAGTACCTACAGTACTGCAAGTTGTCAAACACGTTTATAGGGTAGTTTGACCCTGCTAAATACAAATGGATATTACCAAAATCAATTATCGACCAAAACCTCAAATTTCAAGTTAATAGAAAACTGCTCCCCCCAAAAAAGTAATGACAATATCTCATGATGTATTGTGAGAAGAGTCACGTTCAAAGTTGGCAGAACACATTTTTAGAGCAATTGACTGTGCTGATTACGAAAATGGCTGTTGCCAAAATTAATATTTAACCCAAATTCCCTTTTTTAAAGGTGGCCGACAACAAGACCACCAAAAAGGTAAAAACATGTGTCATAACCTATAATGTCTAAACTACATGTGTCAAAAACAAGTGTGATAACCTATGTGCAAACCGGGGTTTTGCGCGAGGCAATTTCAAAATTCACCTTAAGGTAGGACGACGTTTTTGCAGCCAGGTGTCAACAATTGAAGATAGCTGACAAAAAGGTAAAAGCCATTTCTCACGACCTATTGATGCTGTAAACATTCAAGATGGCGCGCGTGGACAAGATGACCCCATCACGGCAAAAATATACATGTGTCTCATTTCCTATTGATGCTTAAAGGAATTTATTGGTATGAATCTATCGGCACATATATAATGAAATATCCCTAAAAATGACGTACCAGATGGTTTTCATGGTTATTGGAGTATTCCTTGCGAAGAAAACACCATTTTCATGCTTAATTTTCGAAGCAGTAGACGATTTAACAAGCCGCCATGTTTATTTTTTACACTATCGTTTTGCCACAAGCCATGTTTAGTCTTTCACACCAATTGAAAGATGATCGGTGGTTAGTCAAGTTCTGGCCTGTATGAAAGACTATCGCGTTTACTGTTAACATTGAAATTAAAAACACAGCTTTAATTTAAAATATATAAATTTACCAAAAATGGCATACATTTGTGCCTATTTTTTATAAAATGAACCTGGGATTCTTGAGAAATATAATTTTTAAAATAAAATTAGGAAACTCTTCATCATACAAAGAAACGTTACTCGGTACATTGAAATGTACGTAGATTGCTGAACCGCGCATTAGTGGGTTTCGAACACTGATCTCTATACAATGGATTAGAAACCTGGGCTTAGTAATTGAGGCACTGACGGCCATATTGGTCATCCAAAAAGAGCCCAAGCAGGTGGTTAAGAGCCGGTCATTTATACAAAATTTGTTCCCATTGAAATGTGGATAAGCGACATAACAGACTACAGAATCAAGCCAATTCATTGAGCTCATTGTATTTGCGCGTATGGGATGGCATGTCTCTAAAACGTGCACCCGGGATACAACTTCTGTTAAACAGGTGTCTCTGGAATGCTATTGTGTTCGGTAGACCAGGATGTCCGCCCGTTGCTCCATTCATCTAATATACAATTACTGTTGTGTAGCCAATCCATTGTATAGAGATCAGTGGTTACAGTGCGACTGCGATAAACTATAAATATTACGCGACCCATTTTCAAATGTCCACGTTTTCATGGACTGTTAGTGTTTAGGCCAAATATACCTTTGTTAATCACAAAATGATATCTAAAACACCCCTCTTTACATTTTTTTCTCAAATAAAAATTTCTAAACGAACTTCGCTCCTATCCTTTGTGTGCTCAACGAAGTTCACAAGGATGAGGCTTGTTGCAAACTTGCTGAAGTCACGTGATATATTTTCGCTGGCTTTTGTTTCGGTATTGCATGCGGCGTTGTAAATATACCACAGGGAATAAACATGGTAGCTTCCGTGATTGCTTTACAGTTGTGTACATTTGTCGGAATAAATCTGGATTTTTTTCGCAAGGGATACTCCAATGGCCATGAAAACCATCTGGTACGTTTTATTTAAGGATATTTTATTATATGCGCCGATAGATTCATACCAATAAATCACTTTAAGATATAATTCTAATTGCAACAATACAGGGTATGAGATTACAACACATACCTTAATATAAAACAATTTTTACGGGAACTACTAGCCCACAAGCCAAAAGGATGGTTGCATCATATTCAGGGGCGTCCCCAGACTACTTTCAATGGGAATGTTGCCGGTGTGAAAGGAGATATGGTCCGGCAGGAACCACAGTCCGGGCTTCATAGAGGACAACGGAACTAATGTTGCGTGAAGAGTGAACTGAATTGATTGCCCTATTGTCCACCATTGTTGGCGGACTGTGAGACCGGCGGACCAGATCTCCTGCCGCACCGACAAAACTGTCCATTTGCTGACACAGGTTGAACATTTTTCAGGCTAGGTACACCATTTTTTCCAGTTCGAAAACCTTTAAGGGGTATGCACAATTTCTATAAACAATAACTCGATATCAGTATCAGATTTTTGAGGTTATTATATTACATAGTGCAGGCTATCAGTGACAATTCAGTCATTAAATTGTCCACCAAAATCTTTTTAAATTATAGGTTTTCCCGGTCAATTTAATAGTAATTTCATTCGAATTAACTTTTGAGTTATTCGATTTCGCGCCAATTTGATTGTACGCTAAAAAGTTTATTTCAAATTGCATATAACTCAATCCAATTTCGGAAATCGTTCAAGCGATTAAATTAATAGAGCATTCAATCGCCTAATAATGTCGTCCAATTTCCAGAAATTGTGTTATAAAAAAAAAACTATGTTATAGATCGAGGGTTGACAATCAGAAAGACGTAACTCAGCACTGAAAGAAATATTAAAGAATTTCTTTAATTCTGCTGTTCATAATTAAACATTGTTCTTTGTTTACTAAAGTTCATATAATGTTTGCTTACAGTACCATATATGAGCTTTATGAGATGTTTACATTTTGAGTAATGAATAGATTTGCTTAGTAGTAAATAACATTTCTAAAAAGCAGTATTGCAGCAGAATTAAAGAAATTCTTTAATATTTCTTTCAGTGCTGAGTTACGTCCTTCTGAATGTCAACCCTCGAGATTAAATCGAATAAATTGTAAAGAAGAGAAAGATGAATTAAACAAAAAGACTGAAAAGAAAACCTTTAATAATGACCCTAGTTACCTGCTGGTTATCGTTTCTTTTCCAATAAATAATTATACAGTATAGAAATTATTTCAAGATTTATTAAACAGCAATAGTTTCTGAATGATTGGTGTAGATTGGTCATATATCAAATAGAATGCCCGATAATGTAAATTGAATGAACATAAATGAAACTGTAAACAGAAATAGGCTCACGTTGCTACGTGACGACATTCATAGTGAAATTGTATGTCATTTGATCACACTCCTTGCATTTATTACAAAAATGTTTGAATAAAAACTAAATGATTAAATCAAAATGAACTTAATTGCACAAAAATGATTTCCGCTGCCGTAAAACGAAGTTGAATACACCAAAATGAAATTGAATGGCTGAAAATGAAACTGTTTCTATTTTGTAGGAAATTGATACCGGTGTATGAATAGTCAATCAAATTCATCACGAAATTGAAAGAATGACCGGGAAAAGCTATATTACCGATTTTAGCTGACTGATTGATTTTAGTCAACTAATTTTGCCGACATAATTCTGTAAATGGGAGTGTCAAACCCTACCCCAACCCACCGCATCTCCACCCCAGGACGGCCCTGAACATATTAGCGCTGTATTGCTAGCTATTAAGGCTAAAATGGTCGAATAGGAGCCACCCATATTGTAATGAACTTCTACAAAAGGCTAGTGACCGATACATGAATGGTTGTGGTACAGAAGAGCCGTGGCTCAAGAGTGGTCTTCTAGGTAAGGGTCCTGTGAATATAGTTCAGGGGAAACTTTGTTCAAAGGCCATGGGAGCTTATATGTACCAGGCACTATAGCAGATTTTGTCAACACTCCAAGATTAATTGAGAAGTAGCCACCGGAAAACATTTTTCGCCCGAAAAACAAGGTTTTTCTATTTTTAACTTGCGTTTTTTCATCCATCATCCGTCATGCTTATTTGACATTAAGTATGAATTCAAAATTTTCAAGTTGAAAAATATTTTTTAATTTGAAAAACTTTCTTTCAATTTGCGACACCCAGTGGTTAATAGTTTAAAAAACTTGGGTTTTTGAACTTGAAATCTTGCTTTTTTGATTTGAGAAACTTACAAATTTGAAAAACCCGATTTTTATTTTTTTTTCACTTGAAATTAAAATTCCACGCTAAATCTATTGAAACATGTAGTGCGATAGCAGAGAAAAATAAATTCTGCGCTTAATGAAATCATTCAAATCAACGTAAACCATTTGTAGCTACATTAACTCTCAATATACATTCTGACTAATCGTATTTGCTTCAATGGTTTTCAATGTAATAGGTGAGTTGAATGTTTACTGACTTTCGAGCGCCCGTGCTTTGGATACGCAGGAACACAAAAGTCTTTGTATTCTCTTATCTTAGTTCGTTCATGAAACAGGTGAATCGGGTCACATATTCTTCCCCTCTCCCAACAAATCGACGCTGTCCAAAACTTTTCCTCCGGTGACACGATGGGTTGAATCTACTATAGTAAATCAAATGACACTTTATTTGAGAATCTGAAGTAAATAATTATCTAAATATATTTAGAAAGGAAAACTTTTTGTTGCAAGGCATTCAAGCCAATTATCAATGTTTGGTGTCTACCGAAAATGTTACATTATGAGGTTTGGTCATGTTACCGTTTTTATTACATATGATGTTTTGCTCTTAAAGGGTCAAACGCACATATGAGTTTTTTTCCCGCCCACCGAACGATAGGACTATACCACTTAACCTTTCTTAACTGACAATCAATATTAAAGATTTTTTTTCATTCGATTAGAACAATTGTCAACCCTCATTTTAAAACCAGATACTATTTAAGATGCGCCTCGACCCTTGATGGCGGGAAACCAGTTTTTAGCTTTCCTCCTCCTCAGCAGCCTTTTGGTCTGTCCACTGTTGGACGAAAGCCTCAACATGTTTCCATGCTGGATTTCGGCCTAACCTTCCACGCTGGCCTAGCACGGGTTGGAAGGGACCCTACGGTACTAGAGTGATGAGGCAGGGATAACAGACCGGGATGGTCCCCTACTCTTTTCGATAAGGTCTGCAATTTGTACGTGCTCAGGAAATGACCCCCCCCCCCATGATAACGGGACCAACAGCTTACACGACTCTACGAAACATGAGGCCGCAGTTGCAAGGGGTAGGAGCGGGAGGAGAATTCCCTAATCACCATCTGCTGTGCCAATATGCAATTTCCGACCTTACAGGAACTATTTGAGTATGACCAAGTAAACCCGACTCTGCGTGGGCTCGAACCCGGGTCGCTCGCTCGATCTTATACTCTGTCGACGGTTCAGCGCCTTAGCTCGGCCACCTCGCCCTCATAACGTTAAAACCAATATTTTTAAATGGCTAATTGGAGGGGGAATTAGGATAACCCCTGTGACCCTTCCCTTTACGCTCCCGCACCTGGCAAATGCAGCCCGATTCAAAAGCAAGACCATATGATTTTTAGCTCATTTAATGGGAATCGATAAGTAACACCCGTATTTTCTTTGGGCTGCCATATTGACTTGCCATCTTGAATTTTAAGGAGACCTAGGAAATTCGAGACACAATACGTTTTATTTTGGATATTTAGAAATTATAGTGATAATCAAACTTCAAGTAATAAGCCCAAAACCACCGTCCTTAAGTTAAAAAAATGGTTAGGACTGGTATTCTGAAAGGGGTTGGGCCCGTCCTTGAGGAATTCTCTCACCCGTTACATTAACTTTCACAGTAGTTTGAATGGGATAAAAGCACCAATATGTAGACTAACTCTGGTTTAAACTAGGGTTAAAGTGAGAACTCCCTTTCTGAATACAAAGCTTTAGTATTATAAATCACCACAGCATGCTTCTCTACGGGGCCGATCAAGTGCAAACAGGCTAGTTCAAAACTTTCTTTAAAACTACCTTACGAACGATTATCAACAGATGTTCTACACCAATCAGTGACGTTGCAAAATTAGAAAACAAACGGCTCAATTAAAATCTTCCCGTTTCCATTTTGAAGGAATCTGTGCGGGGGCGAGCAATGAAAACAAATGTCTGAATGGCTAATTCACCGTGTAGACCTTAATCTAGTGCTGAGTGTTTAACTTATGCTTTTCATCCGAATGCCGATCTAGGATTATTTGAAATATTAACGAGCGATTTGTGTCGAATCATGATAATCCGGACGAAGTATCCGGGTATTCTGATCAGCACCTAAATTGCGCAAACTTGGAGCCGGTTGTAGAAGTAGTAACATTGCCGGCGTATCAGAGTCCCGGAACAAGGGGAACAATGGGCAATCGATGCAGTTGACTCTTCACGGAATATTAGTTTCAAGCTTATTCCGTTATCGTCTATGGAGCCCCGGGACTATGGCTCTAACGGGACATATCTGCTTTCCCACGGTTGCGTTCTCATTCTAAAGCAAATTTACGAGATGCGGATCTCGTTCATGTTGTATTTTGGGTATGTACAATATTTGTTCTTATCTCTTCTTGCTGTATGAGGAAGCAGCTAAATGTGTTGTAAAAGTTGGAGCCAACTCACTGTTGATTGATTAAGGTTTGAGATATCTGTATCCAACGGCGGACGAAAGGTAGGATCATTGAGAAGGTGATCCGCAGTCTGTGATGGAATATGGAGAACCACATTGGCAGGTGGCGATGGCCGCAGGCCCCCATCGGTGATTGTGCTATTGGAAGCGACCGTCCTGTGCGAATCCGGGTTAAGGTGATCCATTCCTTGCGGGGAGAATTGCGCCAGGGTGGTGTTTGTCTTAGGTGTAATAGAGATGTGATCTGAGTCTTGGAATGTCTAGCCAGGCAGTATTCCATGTCTTGTAAGATGTTAAACGGGGAACTGGGAGTTAAGCAGAGCGTGTCGGCATGACGAAAGGTGGCGCGGGACGCAGTCAGTCTCTGTCTACCGCGTTGGTGTGATTCTTTGACAGTTGTTATGCAGCAGTGTGCTTGTTGTCCAGCAGGCCTTCTTATTCCTGTTTGTGAGAGTGTTGTCTCCGAAGTGCTGCAGGTGCAATGCCTGAAAGCAATGGTGTAGAAATCAGAAGAAATCAGATGGAAATGGGGCGAGGCAGCCAGTGTGGTTCTCAAGGTCTCGTGATACCGGTCCAAGTTCTTTTGTGTGAGAGAGGTTGCACCATGCTGGGGTGGGGCGGCATATTCGCAGTGCTGTAGACCTGAGCCACGGCAGTGGTGCGTAGGGGTCGTTGGGCTGGCACCCCATGAAGATCCAGAAAGTCTGCACAGGAGGTTATCCTCGAAGATACCTTGGCTTGGTAAGTAAGCTGCCGGTCAAGATTCATTCCCAGTAGGTTGGTGTAGGCTTGTAGCAGGGCGCTCCATTGAGGTTGATTTGAGCTCACGATTGAGCCTCTTTGCTTGAGGTGGAAGGCAGTAGAGTAGCGGTGGTCTTGGCTTCCTCAGCTTCAGTCTCCAGGTCTTGAGATTAGCTGCAAGAGGGCCCTTTGTCTGTAGTAAGTGTGACTTTTATTCTAGGTCCCATTGCCTGTTCCGAGTGGAGGAGGGCAAGAGATCGGGGTCGGGCCGTAGCCATATTGTCTAGTGTTGTTTGTGGTAAGTCGCTGATACACAAGTTGGACAGCATAGGAGCCAATACAGATCTTGTGGTGACACCGTTCTCGACGCTTTGCAGAACGACTACTCTGACCCATTCACTGGCTTGAGAATAAAGCTACGGTTTACAAGCATGTTAAATATGAATTGTACAACGGTGACGATCCGGGATGGTCCTGAGAAGCTTGAGTGTCAGGCCATGGTGCCAACGGTGTCATATGCTGCAGTAGGTCCACCAAGATGACGCCTCATTACGGCGCTTTTCAAAGCTTTCCTCAATATCATTTGTGGAGTTTTTTACAAGTCTGAGGACCAGATGACTCCGGCCACGGCGATGGCGAAATCCTGTTGTTCGTCAGGCAGATGGGTCGACGACGGCTCCCGCGGGGCCAAGGATAATCCTCTAAAGGAGTTGAAGGAGGAACACACAGATATTGGGCGGGGTATAGTCTTAGGGTTGTACGCAGGCGGTTTGGTTTGGGAGGCGTGCGATGATAGTAGCTTCCTTCGCTCTTGGGTAAGGATGCGTTGGTAAGGCAACTGTGTCGAAAATCATGGAGCCATCTAGACATCGTGGGCCCGCATCGCATCAGGACTCTGCTGGTATGTTACAGGGCCCTGGGCCGTTCCACTCTTTAGTTGGCTATTAGCAGAGGTAAGCTCATCTAGTGAGAAGGATGTTCGGGGGGCTCGACGGAGTTGGGTGATCTCTTTTTTGTGACATAGCGGAGTGTTCTTGAAACGACAATTTGCGAGGATTTGCTCAGCATTGAGTTGGCAGACACGCGAACATTCGATGTTTGGAAATTCTGCCGGGGAGGCGGGTTTTAGTCTTCCAGGCCTCCTGCTGGAGTGGGTGAAGTCGGTTCCTTGGACCGTCTCCTCCAGCGCTCGCGCGTTTCCTGTCCAATCAGTTTGTCAGGTCTGAGCCTTGATGAAAAGCTTCTTCCCCGCACTGTTAAAAAATTCCGTAAAATAACAGCGTTTTAACTGGCAGCTAAAACGGTGGTTTTTAAAATGACAAAATTAAATAAACAAAAAAATAACATAAAAAACATGTTAATTTACGAATATTTCAAAAATTCTGGCGCAATATTTCCGGGAGCTTTTTTTGGTTCCGTAATTTAATTACGGAAAAATTCTGTTAAATACACATTTTTTTTTAGCAAAATATTAAAAATATTAAAAAAAAATTTCTGTAAAAATTACTGTCAAAGTTCCGTTAATTGACAAAATTTTAAATTTACCTAAAACTGACTGGACTAATGCTGCCAGAAATTTCCGTAAATTTACGGAAATTTTTTAACAGTACGGGTTTCAGGAATGTTCAGGGGAGTCATTGTAAAGAGTATCACATTCATCATCCCAGGAGGGGATATTTGTATTTTCCTTCGGAGGCAGCCCACGTGGAATGGTTTCTTTGGCTGTTCATAAAGAGTTAGTTGCAAAAGTGCTGTGTATTCTCGATTGTCCAGGTGGTTTGGAGGAGGTGTGGGGTCGGGAGGTTGGGTACTAATGAATCCACCCGTTGACTGGAAGTTCCACCTTTTCACTGGCTTTGTTGGTATAGTCTTAGCAAGGCTCTCCTGAGCGATCAGTGTTGGTCTATGTTGGGACTTTGGAAAGTGGTCGAGAACAGTACGGTGAATGGGGCTGGTGTCCATGTTTGCAAAAGCGAGGTCAGGGTTTGTAGACGTATTCCACCTGCCGGAGTTGAAGGTGTGTCTGTTGCTTGGGGTCGTGCAATAGTTTACACCGGATTTTGAGGCCAGTCCTCTAGGGTAGCACCATCAGGGTTGGTTTTTCCTGTAACCCCAGTGATCTTTGGCGTTTAACAGTCGCCGGCATAAATGTCAAGGTGCCCCATAAGTTGGTAGAGTCTGGCTTGAACCCGATGGTTAGGTGGCTTGTAGACATTTGACATGAACACCTGCAATTTTGGTAGTTGCCCATTCCAAGGTGGAGTCTGCAGGTAAGGTTGCGATTTGTTTCCATTGGGCTGAGTTGCTAGTAAAGGTGGCAATCCCGTGGTAGCGCTCTTGGTGTGTGCACTAGGGTGTAGCCGCAGATGTTCAGAATGGAACTGTCGGTAGCGTGGTCTTCTTGGAGGAGAATCGCAGTGACCTTTATGGTATGTGTGGAGGTGTTCGATGCATGTTTTATCTTTGCTCTATGAGACCTTCCATAGTTTAGTTGGAGCACGAGAGCCATACTTAAGTCACTTAATTCCGGTATTAACTCTGGTCGGTATTAACGCCGGACTCAAGTTCCGTTGGACGCGCATTGATCGGATCTAAATCCTGTCGGAATTACTATCGGACTTAAATTTTGTTCGGTGGACGCGAATCTACCGGTATCAACGCTTAGATCCGACATAACTTTAAGGTCCGAAAAGCTTTATTACCGGGTGTAGAAGTAACCAGTGTCCGGCGTACTCCATATCCTGAAGCATGGTTGAACAATAGGTTATCGATTCATTTGACTCTTTACGCAACATTAGTTTGCACGCTTTATTCCCGTTACGTCTATGGAGCCCCGGACTGTAGATCCCGCCGGACTATATCTGCTTTCAACCGGTACTAGCTGGAGCCTAAGTGGTCCATGGGAACTGATCGGAGTTTATAAACTTCACACAAAGAGTAGAATAATGATTAAAATATGAACAAAATTGTGACACATCGTTACTTATCGGAATCTGTTTTATTCATGAAAGGAACCTAAACAACGTTGAAAAAACTCTCACACTGACTCATTTAAATGGTAATAATGGCCAAATCAATTCATTTTGGTGAAAATGATACTTTCTCTGTGACAACCAATACAAAGGTAATGTAATGTCCGTCCGTGATGAAAAAGTGTCCGTCTGTCATTTATTTTTAATTTCATTTTGGTGAAGATAGTCTTAATTGATTTAGTTTCAACTTTCATTCATACGTAGTGCAGGTCAAGATTGTTCAGCGTTGGTTTTTTTTTCTAATTTCTGACATGCTAAGGAATAAAACCACTTTGTGCATTCCTTTTTGTCATCACGTATGGACACATTTGTCCCTCAAAATGCTAACACCGTGTGACAGAACTATTTCTGTAGAAAATATTTCTAATAGTTTTTTTGTTTTCCTAGAAAATGATGAATAATTAATATTAACAAAACCTACAAAATTTGAAGTAAAAAAACTAAGACCAATTAATTATAGTGAAAAAAAAGTCGTCGTGATGTTTGTTTTTTTTTAACACCCTCCGTTACAAAAATGGCCTGATCCAAAGGTCGCCACCCTTGTAACTTTTTTTAAACATGGTCCAAGTAACTTGAGAAATTAGGGATAATCCTTAAAGTGATGTCCACACAAAAATCTGCAAATTAAATCTTCACCTTGATGCTAACCCTAAACTCGATCAGGCCTTAACCTTGCTCGAAGAGGACGAGGTAAGAAGAAGCCTGTTTGGTTGTACATTCGAAACATGCATAATGCCGAGCTGGCTTTCCATCAGGGCGTAACGCGTAACTAGACCTCTAGTCCAGTGTGAGCAAGGACCTGTAGATTTCTCCCTTGCAGTTTGACGGGCAAAGATAATTTTCCCCCGAATCATTGGCGTCTCCAGATTTTGGAAACAATAAGGTGGATTGGGAACGTTTAATGTACTCGCTTCGCTTGCCGGCTGCACTTATTTGCTGTAAATCCTAACATCAAAACACCGGCTTCTCCTGGCCCTCTCCTCTTCTCTTTACGCTTTCCTCCCTTTTCCTTTGCCCCCTTTTTGCTCCCTTGCCTTCAAATTTCTCCCCATTTTTTTCCACGGGTGCTGAGTCCGCCCACTTCGGCCACCCCGACTACGCCACTGCTTTCCGTGCTTTACTTCAGAAAGACGAAAATGCCGCCGTTAGTTCGATAGAACGCGTCCACACGTACTTATTAGTACGGTCCATACTTTATTACCGGACTTAACCCTGCTCTTCTTCGGCATAACTCGTCGGACGTAAGTCCAATTTAGTCCGATAGAGTAACCCGACCTCGTCCACACGGCCAATTTATATCCCAACACTAAAACCGATCGATTTAGGGTGACTTATGTCCGACCGGCATGTGGAGACGATTACATAGGTACATAGGCGTGAGGGATTAGTGGATTTTGTTTTTTTATTCCATCGGACTTAGTTAATTCCGGTAATAACTACACGTGTGGGCAGCTACTACAGCTTGCTGGATTGTTCGAGCACTCTTGTCAAGCCCTCGGTCCCTATATATAGATAGTACAAACGATGATCAACTCTTATTCTAATTTTAAAGAATTACACGGGGATTGGTCGATATCGGCCCCTTCTCCACCACTGCTCTTCTCTTTTGCCTTTTGGAAAAACACAGCAAATTCTCAGTCTGCCCATTATTCTGCATTATTTATTTTCCGGTTGATAATTTCATCGACATTTCGGACTTTACGATTGTCGGCAACTCTCATTTCAAAATTATGCAGCAAAATATGTTGACCTTGCGCTATGTCGATATGCAATGTGATCTTACATATACTAGTTCGGCGCGCTAAACCGCCCCGAGGTGGGGGGGGGGGGATTCTATGTAAAACAACCATGATATACATCAATTATACACAATTTCAGAATAACGTAAGATAAAAACTTAAGTAGAAATTCAAACTCTATGTATTGTGACCAACAGACAGAAGAGAAAGACAACCCATTTGCCTCCCATACTGGATCTTTGGGGATCACCTGAATCGTCAGCGTGGGATCTGTAATTGTATGTACCCCACAGCGACATCGGTAAGTCGTCGATTTTTTCTGGATTCAGATGCCTCTACCCTTCCTAATGCTGATGAAAACACCTATCCTAGACAAAAAAATCACAATAGTATAATTAGTACTGGAACTGCATCAGAAACAGGATACGTATCAGGAGCCCAAATGCTGTGTAAATAGGAATGTCCTCAGACGTGACTTGAAAATAGTTGCTGCACTGAGCTAACGGATACTGTTAGGGAGTTTATTCAAAGATGTGCTGCTGATAGCAAATATCTTCACCATAGAACTTGTTGATGAGTTGGCTGATTTACTCTGCTGGAGCAAGAAGATATCTCAAGGTTCTCGGTGGTGATACAGCTGGATGAGCTCAGAGATTAGGCAGGTGACACCGGGGGATGGCCTTATAGGTGAGAAGCAGAACCTTAAAAAACTGCCCTCTGTTTTATTGAATTCCAATGTAGAGTATAGAGCTAGTGTGATATGTTCTCGTCGATGGATTTTAAGGACTAGACGGGCAGCTGCATTTTTGAACTCGCTGAACCTGGTCATTCTCTTTTCTGGAAGGCCATAAAGTAAGGAATTGCAGGAAGCCAGCCTAGATGTAACAAAGGCGTGACAATCTGAAATGTGATTTTTTCATCAAGGTACTGTCGGAACTGCCGAAATATTCCTTATTGAGACCAACCAGCTTTGGCATAACAGGACTTTACCATTTTGTAGTGATGAGTCTAAGATGACTCCAAGGTTCCGTGCTTCAGCGGACGGATGTATCACAGAATATCAATGATCGTAGTTTTGGGCTTATAGTTCTAGCGATCTGTTAAATGAAGCGAAGTACAACATTCTCTGTCGTCTTGTCATTTATTCAGTGTGTTGGATTTACACCAGAATCTGATGTCCTGTATGCGTGTTCCATCCTTTTTTATGGCTGCTTCACGATCCCGATGGTGGAAAGCAGGTAGAGCTGGGTGTCATCAGCGTAACAACAGATTGAATACCGGCATGATACCGTAGTGGGGCCTGACACAAGATGAAATCAATAGGTCCAGTAACGCAGCCCGTGGACTCCACAATCTACCGCACAGGATCGACGAAGCACCCCTGATTGATATAGATTGAGTTCGGCCCTATTTTTTCTTTTGGTTATCTAGCATGACGAAGACCACTTAATGCTTTTCCAGTTCTCCCATACCGTTCACAGTTAGACGGGCTATGAGCTTTGTGTTGTCTATGTATCGAAGGCGCGCTTATGCCAGTAACACGACACAGCCTCTTTTTGTTATCAAGAGTCCTTTCAAGATTCATTCTGCCCCGTAACAGAGCAGTTCTCAAGTACAGTGATATTGCCGGTATGCCGACGGCATCGGAACACGAGATCATTATCGATGAGATAAGTCTGGAACTGCTTCACTGCACTCTTTCAATGACCTTTCCGAGAAATGGCAGATGGGCCATAAGGGGCGATAATTTGAGATGGATGTTGGTGTGCACCATAATTTCTTCAGCAGCGGGATGACAGATGCCTGCTTGAGAGCTTTTGGTGTAAATACGCCGCGAAGACAAGGAAAAGTTGGCAATCCTTGTTATACTGGTAACAGATTAACAAGTTTTAAGAACCACTGGTAAAATTCTAAGGTGCAGGACTCGATCGATTCTGATTTTGATGGATTCAAGACCTCCTCTTCAGACCTTAGACCAGTAGGTGACGTGCTTTGGCATGACCTGCTTAGTTTCACGGACATCGAGCAGTAGTATTTCATGTAGACTGTTGCGCAGCTTCTTGATCGTGTAAAACTTCTGCAAAACTGTCAGCAAGATCTTTTTGGACTTAATTGGTAGGTAGGGTTGTTCCACTCTGGAAGATGTTCCATTACTGACTAACACGGAAAAGGTATCGTTGATCACATGTAGTAATCTGGTTTTTATGATACTCTGTCCTGCTTTAGAAAGAAAGGAGTTGTATTAGAACAATGATCTTTGTAATCCTCTTTGCATACTGTGAGCCCAGTCTGTGAACTCTGGCGCTCCAGCCGACGTTGTTCTTCTTCCGCACGAAGAGCATCTGAATACCAGGAGCATGAGGACGCAGAACTACAGTCGATTGCGAGTGGGAGCAGGTTCATCAAGAGTGTTAGATAGAATGTTTATTGTATTCATTAACTAAGAATCACAGTCAGTATCTGAAGGCAAACGAGAAGTGCAGCTCGTATATCAGAGCGGAAGAACAATTCGATCTTTTGATGTTGCGAATTTTCCGAGTCTGCGTGGTTTTAATGCTTGGTTCAGTTTTGGATTTTGCTAAAGCACTATATGACAGCGTATGTCAGACGGCATGTGCTTGACCCTAGTTGAAAGTATGGTGCTTCACAAATTGTCTTGTTCCAATTATTAGTAGATCCAGTGTGTGGGTGCCCGAGTAGTTTGGGCCCAACAACTAGTTGTTTTTCAGTCTGCATCTCTAGAATATTGGAAAGGATTGAGACTCACGGTCATCCAGCACGTCAACATGTACATTAAAGGTCTCCAGTTAAGAGCAGATGGCCACTAAAAATTGTCAAATATCAAGGAGAAGGAGAATTCATCTGAAACATTAATGAGTGAATTTAATTTTTCTTACCAGACTTGAGTTTGTAGTTAGAATAGTTGGAAGGAGTCGAAATGATGATGATATTTGTGACTCATATATTCCCATGGATTAAACTCTCGCAGGTCTCCGTTTATCCTTACTTAGACCATCCCTAACGAGAGTAGCTGTACCTCCTCCGCCTCTCTATGATGGCGGTGAGAGTGCATAAGCTTCTATAGGTAGGAGTATTCTGGATATCAGCAATGGCTACCTCATCTCTGCATGCTATCATCTAACCATGTCAGGCCAGATTCGGTGATGGCATATCCAACTGATTGCTGACGACGAAGTCACACAATGCCAGCTTAGTTTTGTTTTTGCCTTGATAGACCTAGCATTCCAGGTAGCAAAGCGCACTTCATTTTGGTTTAGATCATTTACTATGTCGGACCACATCTCCTTTTACACCAGTTGCCAACGTTTATCGATAACTGTATTGAAATGATTTTTTGCATGTAATGAATGAGCAATACCACCGTAAACGCTAAAATCACGTACACGACGGCATCCCGCTGCCATCTGTTTCTCGGGTAAATGACACTTGCGATTTTGGCATGCGCCTGTTCATTGTACAATTTCAATAATTGTACGGAAAAAACCGTCAAATGTGCATTGAAATAGCTGAAAAACGGTATGCTTTTTATAGTGCTAGTGACGCAATTTTTGCTCTAACATCCACAAAATGGGTTTGGACTCAATGCAGTCCAATTGAGCTTATTCTGATTAACAAAAAACTTTAATGCCTATAGGAATTTTTTGCCTCGTCCGTTTCGAAACGCATGCAAAATTTT
Organism: Ophioderma brevispina; assembly: GCA_023653785.1. Classification (NCBI taxonomy): domain Eukaryota; kingdom Metazoa; phylum Echinodermata; class Ophiuroidea; order Amphilepidida; family Ophiodermatidae; genus Ophioderma; species Ophioderma brevispina. Next base: position 21,837 of record JAMKCH010010200.1, on the reverse strand, counting down.
GAATCCTTCACACTTTGATGCCCAGACCATAATCTTGCAAAACAAAAGTAAACTGTTCTTCCCTTTGATTTGTCTCTTTTAACAGATCGCCGTCTGGAAGAGCTTTTGATAATTTTTATTCATCAGTAAATATTTTGTGACACATCAATTAGGCGTTGAAGCGAACTACCCAGAACAGGCTGTTATTGTGTAAGCATTGGTTTGATTAATATAATTTATCAAATATTCTTTTTAAAAACGCGGAAAAAGTTTACTACTGAATTGTAAATAGTTCTGCTCAATTGATTTAATTATATTCCGTTTTCTTCAAATAATTATCTTCAAAAAGCTAGGTTAAAATTGAATCAGGTAAGACAATTAATTATCCTGAACATTACAGGTATAATGCAGCACCTGTGTCTACATGATACAATCTAAAGTCTATCATCAAAATTAAAAATAACGTCACTTATTCTCTAAGTGCGACTTGATCTCAAACGAAATTGTAGTCCTTCATTGACCTTAGAAACACGATAAAGTTGTTTAAATCTTCATTTTACCAGATGGTACGGCGATCTTGAACAAGCGCGGGTGTGCGACGCTATGCAAGTATTTTGCACAATGTGAACAGAGGGAAAAACCTGGCTCTTTCGCTGAACAAACATGTTGTTTTCAACCGAAAAACCAGGTTTTTCGATTTGCAAAACAACGTTTTTCAATCTGAAAAGCAAGGGGGGGTTTTTTGGACTAACAAGTTTATCGGCCGATATTAAATTTGTTTTTCGATCGAAAAAACCAGGCTTTTTCAAACCAACTTTGCTTATAGATTGAAAAAACCAGTTTTTCGATTTGAAAAACCAGGTCTTTCGATTCGAAAAGTAGGTTTTTGAAAACCTAGTTTATCAGTCGACAAACATGTTTTTTCATTCGAAAAACTAGGTACTTTAAGAACCTGATATCAAATTTGATTAAACCTAGTTTTCAATCGAAAAAACCAGGTTTTTCGATTCGAAAAGCTAGGTTTTTGATAAACCTAGTTTATCGGTCGAGAAACCTGTTTTTTTTCGGTCGAAAAAACTAGGTTTTTCAAAATTTTGAAAGTTTTACAAAATTGATAAACCTTGTTTTTCAAATCGAAAAAACCAGGTTTATCGATTCGAAAAGCTAGGGTGTTGGATAAACATAGTTTATCAGTCGAGAAAGATGAGAAAAATGGTTTTTCGTCGTTTTTCAAAAAAACCCTGATATCGATTGAAAAACCTGGTCTTTTTCGATCGAAAACCAGGTTTCTCGACTGATAAACTAGGTTATCAAAAACCTAGCTTCTCAAATCGAACAACCTGTTTTTTCAATCGGAAAAAAAAAAACCTGGTTTTTCAAATCGAAAAAACCAGGTTTTTTTCAAAAACCTTGCATATCAAATTTGAAAAAAAAACCTATTTTCGATCGACAAACCAGGTTTCTTGACTGATAATCTAGGTTTATCAAAACCTAGCTTTTCAAATCGAAAAACCTGGTTTTTTCACAAGATCGAAAAAAAAACCAGGATTTCAAAAATCTTGCATATCAAATTATGAAAAACTGGTTGTTCAAAAGCGGAAAAAACCTGGATATCATTTCGAGAAAAGCAGGGTCTTTTGCATAAAACCTAGTTCATCAGTCCGAGAAACCTGGGTTTTTTCGATCAACGAAAAACCAGGTTTTTCAAAAACCTTGCATAGCAAATTCGAAAAACTAGGTTTTTCGATCGAAAACCCAGGTTTTTCGCTGATTAACTAGGTTTATCAAAAACCTACCGTTCGAATGAAATATTAAACCAGTTTTCGATTTAAAAAACCAGTTTTTTTCAAATTGATATGCCAAGTTTTGATAAACTAGTTTATCAGTCGGAGAACCGGGTTTTCGATTTGAAAAACAGGGTTTTTCAAAAAACCTTGCATATTTGTTATATGGCCTCCATTTTTTGATTAAACTTTTTTAAAAATATTTATTTTTTAAAGTTTATTTGAGAAAGATTTTCACAGGAAAACACTTTGTTTATATAAAAGAGAGAAAAGGGGATTCCCTCCTAGAGTGTTTATGCAAAATGCACCGGTTAGAAGATTCCACAATAAGGGAAGTGGGGAATTTCCCAAGAATGTTAAAACTTAGAAGAAACTGAATCAACTGTTTATGTTTTGAGATCCAAACATGGTAAGACAGGGAATTTCCCCAACCAAAGTTATAATGGAAGTATGCTGATCAGGTTATGTTATGCCATGAATGATGATTGTAATGATTATTGTTTAGAAAGGGGAAATCTAGCGTCTGAGAAGTAATCAGGGGCGGATTTAGAGGGGCGCCCCGGCGCGCGCCCCCTCTTTTGCAGAGAGCCCACAGGGAGCCGAGCGCCGTTATGTTGTCTGAGAGCCGGGCGCACTGTTAGATATATACGACTGATTTTTACCCCACAAAGGCAGCCCATTTTGAGATCTCTAAGAATGACGGTGGTTCCAGGGAGGCGTTGGGCGCGTTGTAGATCTAGCTTTGTGGGCCCCAGTGACCGCAGTCGCCACTCTCCTCCCAGTTTTCAAAATTTCGAACCGACAGGGGAAAAGTACGGGTTCTCCCGCGAGAGCGAAGCGAGCCGCGGAAAATTGGCGCCCCCCTATTGAGAAATCTGGATCCGCCACTGTAAATAGTACTTGGACTGAGGACTGGGACAGCAGTTGATGAAATCAGAGCCCTTAACTAGAGCGTCTGGAGGATACAATATGATTATAGCTAGTTTTACTCTACAATAATGGTAGATTTGAGTTATACATCTAGTGCCAGGATTTTTAATTTTTTGGATGACGCCGGAGCTTGTAGCTATTGTATGCTGTCGGATTTTAAGCCAAAGAGCTCAGTTTCGGAATATAAAAGGGATTCCAATTTGTTGGGTCGATATGGACATTTGCGACACACTGATGGTGGTATATTACCTGGCTTTTATTATGTGGAAACATTAGCGTCGTGAGGGAAAGCCCGTCGTCTTGTACTGCTGGACAAAAGTAACCTTCAGGCTGAGAAGATTCAATGGAATATTAACCGAGGATTTCTAAGCGATGGCTTTGCATGTTGTCATTTTCGAGTCTTCGCTGTGAGGACATCACATCGTTGAATTGCAAACGCTACTTTTAGTGGAGACAAATGAACTCTGAGTAAGATAGAATTGTTACGTGTAATTTTGAATTTATAGATAATTTACTTGGACATTTGACCCAAATCTTGAAACCAATTACAAATCATTAAAAATTGTTTATATTATATAAAATCAATACTTGTGCTCAAGGCTCATTTTATTTGGTTTGAAAGGTATCTGACCTTGGACGTCTACGAGACTACGTCATAACAATATCAAAATCAAATACAATTGGTTTGTGGTCAATCGAAAAACCATGTTTGTCGACTGATAAACTAGGTTTATCAAAAACCTAACTTTTCGAATCGATAAAACTCGGTTTTCGATTGAAAAAACAGGTTTTTCAATTTGATATTGCAAGGTGGAAGGCTAGGTTTTAATAACCTAGTTCGATACACCGGTTTTTCGATTGAAAAACTAGGTTTTCCAAATTTGATATGCAGGTTTTGAAAAACCTGGTTCGATTTTGAAAAACCAGGTGTTTCGATTTGAAAGAAAAACTAGGTTTTCGATTGAAATGCTAGATTTGAAGAACAGTTTATCAGTCGAAAAACAAGGTTTCTCTACTGAATAACTAGGTTTATCAAAAAACCTAGCTTTTTTGAATCGATAAGCCAGGTTTTTCGATTTGGAAAAAACAAGGGATTTTTCAAATGATATGCAAGGTTTTTGAAAAACCTAGTTTATAGTCGAGAAACTGGTTTTTCGATTTTGAAACCCAGTTTTTCAAAAAACTTGCCATATCAATTTGAAAAAAACTAGGTTTTCGCTCGAAAAAACCGGGTTTCTCGGACGACAAACTAGGTTTATCAAAAAACCAGCTTTTCGATCGAATTAAACCAGGTTTTTCAAATTGAAAAAACAGGTTATCAATCGAAAAAACTGGTATTTTTCGCGGAAAAACCAGGTTTTTCTCTTTTGTTGTGCAAAATACTGCCTAGGCAAGTGTAATGCAAAAAAGAAGAGAAAAACCGCATTTTAAACAGATTAAACTAGGTTTGTCGATGAAAATACCAGCGTTTTTCGGACGGATAAATACTGGTTTATCAAAACACCTGCTTTTCGAATCGATAGACAAGGTTTTCGAAAAACACCATCGACAAAAACCAGGTTTACTCGACCGATAAGCAAAGTTTTCGAAAAACCAGGTTTCTCGACCCGATAAGCAAAGGTTTTCGAAAAACCAGTTTTTCGATCGAAAAACCAGGGTTTATTCAAGCGATAACTGTTTTCAAAAACCTAGCTTTTCAAATCATAAACCTGGTTTTTCCAATTGAACAAAACAGGTTTATCGTTCGAAGAGCTAGGTTTTGAACAAACCTAGTTTATCGCGTGAGAAACCTGGTTTTTCGATCGAAAAAACCTGGGCTTTTTCGGAAAAATTTAAAAAAATTTGCTTATCGGATTTGAAAAGCCGGTTTTTCGATTTGAAAAACCAGGTTTGTCGATTCGAAAAGCCTAGGCGTTTAAAAACCCGTTTTTCGGTCGAGAAACCGGTTTTCAGCGAAAAAACCTGGTTTTTCGGTTGACAAACCAGGTTTTTCGGCGAAAAACTAGGTTTTTCTCTTTCAGTGTGCAAAATCTTGCCATTAGTTTTTAAAAAACCTAGATTATCAAATTTGATGACCTGGTTTTTCAAATGTCATTGTTTATTTGCAATAAATGAAATGAAAATAAAGAACGAAAATGAAACACATGGACAAAGTTTGGAACAATTTGTTAATTTAAAAGGAATAATATTGATTTACCAATGTTGAGACCGTTGTAACCATTATGTTGGACTTTCAATTATTCCTTCAAGAGAAAAGGGGTCGGTAAGATTTACACAAAAATAATTGTTAGATTGCTGTTCTTCATATAAGAGGCATCGTTGGATACTATATAGATATATAATATATTTATATATATATATATATATATAGATTCGCAACCAATCCATCTGTGAATCAATTACTTTTTAGTTCTTAATACCTAAAATTAGGATAATAGGTTTATTGTAAGACATAGTTCAAAATTATTATGATTCCTTTGTTAACACTTTAAGTGGATAAGGGCAGAGGACGCATTGGGAGCAAGCAGATTTGGTTTCTCGCCGTCTTAACATTTTTTCCCGCTAGTTTTGATAATTGGCTAACTTTTAATTGCGAAACATTTATAAAAACTGAATACATACATTCGTTTCCCGAGAAATATAAACCTGGGATCCATGTTGGAACGCACCCATATGCGGCACCAACGGGATGCCCGAAAGTAAACAACAATAATTTATCCGTTAGACATGTGGACCCTTGACCTTTGGTGATTACCCATTACATGAAGAATTATAATACTCTCAAGCCACAACTGATATTAAAAATATAGTGAAACAGACTTAGGGAGCCAATTGCGCGTATGATTCACAGCGTTGTAGATGCATGCAGTGATGATTGGGATTATAGTTGGGCGGAGGCATGTTCGAACAAAAATATGATTTTTAAAATGTCAAATGCCAATTCGGGTTTTCGACTCAAGAACACTATAATTTATGTAGTAACTTATATGTGTCAATTAACCTTTAATTGGGGGAGGGGGGGGCCAGAGATTTAAGTATTATAAAAGTTTTCATCTTGATAGAACGCGGCCTTCACCCCAAAACCCCTATCTGTAAATTTTCGCGTCAAAATTTCAATCCGTTTTCATGTGAGAGCTAAAAACGCGATCTTGTAAGCCCCGTAGCGTACTCTGTTAAAATTAATATTGGTCGACCAAAATGGGACACGTTCGCTCATAACTTCAAACCAAACATCCTTTAGCTCTAAGATTCCTAGGGAAATGAGAAAAAATATCTTTTATCAGTACCAACATTTGACAACTTGGGGTAGAAACGGGTTCTGAGGGGATTATTAGCGATCGGCTGGCCATTTGACTGTCTACAGATTATTATTCACGGCCGAAATTTGTTCTGCACAAACTGTATTTTTGACTTTTGACTCCATAGGCCACCGGGCAGATCCCGTATCGTGTAAAAAGGTGACGCATCCTGGGAAGTACATAATTTTTGCGAGATAAATTATTAAAAATATAAAATCAGTTCTACGGTTGTTCTCACCTCTTTATGTGCACGTTTCTCAAAAATGAATTATAATTGCCCAATTTCTTGTGAAATCTATCAATATAAAACTCGGTATCAAGATTGCTTACTCCCGCGATACAATATATCGTAACGTGTGTACGAACGTGAACTCTAAAACCGCGGCTAAAGTGCCACACACTCCGTGCGTTCGAGCCGTGATCAGCTGTGGTATGTGTAAACATAAACATGGCGTCTTCTCTTACCCGAAAAAGGTCGGGAAAGTGCATTATGTACTTACGTCCTCGATGTTGGAGGGGGTGAAAATAAAAGCCATCAACAGATAGGTGGAATGGTTGGAAACAAACGACACGAAAGAACGACTGGATTTTGTGAGTTGAGCGGAATTCATTGGCCGGAGAAGGCCACTGATTGCATGGCAGCTTGCATCGCCCCATCGTTGATTGTACCGATATCGTGCTTAGGCCTGGCAACTGGTCATCGAACACGATTCGCCTATTTGTTTGTGAAATGCAATTGCCTAACTGCTTTTTGTCGTGGCCTCTTATCATTTTTATATGGCCCCCCCCCCCCATGGCATTTGGTTATGATTATTTCATGTTCATCTGCAAGTAGCATCGTCAATCCACTGTCAAACTTATGTGTCAACGGGTAGCCCTGTAACGCATGCCTGCTTGGTTGGTCCCTGGTCATGAAGTCCTCAATATTTTAGGGATGATTCAGGATGGTGATCTAATGAATTTTCACGATAAAGGAATGACATTTGTTTTACTTTAGCCCCTGCAACAGCGTAGCATTATAACATGGGCGGACAAACCTTGACTTTGTGAAATTAATGTGGAGGGACAAGGTTACCATAGGGGGTCACATCGACGTGTTACTATTTTTGACCCAATGAATTAATGAGCTTTTTTCGTTATTAAGCGGGCAATGGAACATTTTCAAAAAATATGAAATGTTCTTCCAATTTGCTATCAAATGATAGTCTAGGCCATTGGAAAGAAACAGAGATATATTGTTACAATAAAAATAACATAACCCCAAAAACAGATAGGGACACTGATATGAGGATAAGACATCCAGGTAATTGTAGGCCACTTTTAAGTGTTCCATAAACTTTAATCAACAAAATGTTATATTACATGAATGTTTGACTCGTACATCATTGCTATTAAAACCACAAAGGTTAAAGACCGGGCAAACAGGTGTGAAAACGGAGAAACATCAATACGGAGTGCGGGTCTTTGTTTTAAACGTCATTTTCGTCGCCTGCTGAATTTAAACGTGAGGCGACAAATTATAAAATTCGTCATGGTTACCCATAAGGAAGCTGATTTGGTCTTAATCATTTCGGGTGAGGGCTTTTGTTATATAAAAGCTTACAACCATGCAAAAATATCGATTTTGAAAAATCTGAGGGGCACTATTTTTCAAATGTTCCAGTGTCTCTTAAATGTGGGTGACCAATCGACAACCTTTCCATCTCATTTTCCATCAAAATTGAGAGTGGTGTGTATCATAAGTATGAAAAGAAAAGTCACAAACACATATTTTCTCAGTCATTACCCAAGTAAAATTTAATAGGGGATTTAGGTGGACATATTTCTAACAAAAGTTCTCCATTTAGTGGTCGCCCCTATCATGGTCCGATTTTCCATATCATATTTATATCTCCCTCACATAGATGTATCCCCAAAACATCTATAAAAATTTTGAGTTTTAAATAGGTTTGGGTAAGCAACAATGTGACTAATTAAAATTGTCCCCATTAGCTGCATGTTAAAGACACTATCAGTGAATTTGAAAAATATTTGAAATTTGCAGGAAGAGCTGCAAAGTGAAGGATAAGTCGTAGAATTCTCATAAGACCTTTCCAGCTGTATAAAATGAAGAAAACGGCAGATGTTCCAAGATACGATTCCCATTCAATTACGTGTTGTAGTAAGTGTCCGTTCGTCGGACAGTAATGACTAAAATCTTCCGATCTGTCCTTTTTAAGGTGCCTTCTGGTCTTATCATTTGCAGGGTATGTTAGGGATACTGATACTTGTTGCATACATGCAAAAATATGATTTTTGATGATTTTTTCGCTTTGCTGATTTAGCAAATCACTGTAGGTTTTTAATATGGTCGACCCCATTTGGAGACTTATTTTTTAATAACTACATGGAATATTTTCCTGGACTTAAATTTACTTCAGTAATTCAAAAATATGATACTTTGTTCTGATCCCAAAATATCAGATAAAAATTAAGGGGGTGTCATTTGTACAGTGGTCTATAGAGAAGGACAAATGTGTGTTTCTTCTTACAATACATCTAACCCACCCCATCATTACCCCACCCCACTTCGACCCACCCCCAACCCACAGAATCAGAATCACCCCTCCTGAATTTATCCCATCGTACGTCATGGATAAGCCGCAATATTTCATTAATAAAGAAAATGGAGGGGTCCTGAACTAAATGTTATAGCACTCCCTCCCACCATAGGGTGTTTGAGTCCATCCCACAAGGCAACCAGTTTGTGGAACATTTCACATAACTAAGGTTATGTGAACCAACAAAGTATATTTTCATAAATGTACAAAGTCATAAACCCTTGCACTCATTTAGCCGCAAAGTACTTTTTATCCCCAAGTTACACTTCATTCCAACACATGAACATGGCACATTGTAATGCACTATGGATTTGTTTAAAATGCCATCTGGTCCCTTCCCCAGTCATCTACAATTTCCCTACCAGCTTTTAGTATCTTTAAACATTTACAATAGCTTGCATGTTGCTGTGTTTTGAAATTATGAGCTACAATCCACACCCCTTCAACACATCGCCACCAAGGATCCCTTTTCCCCCCCCCCCCCCCCCCCAACTCAACGATACACACAAAACTAAAATATGCTCTCTTCAAAGTATACACACTCACTCTCCAGAAAATATTGACGTTTTAAATCCCAATCAGAATAAACTTTCACCTCTGGGATTTGAGATATTAAATCAGAATTTTCGTCAAGATTTCGCCTTTTAGTGTTAAACCAATGGCGTCGTCTTAAATTTGGATTTCTTGGGCCCCGCGCCCTCCCCCGTTCTAAACGCTGGCTGCTCTGCCGCGCGGGCTTCGCTTTATGGATCATTGTGAAGTGGTGAGAGACCAAGTCTCAGGGAACCAAAAAAGGCGTATGCTCTACAAAAAAAAAAAGGCTGATGAATTTGGATGATTTTGTCAGCAGACGTTGACGCGTTGGTGTTAGACCGCATTTCCTGGAAAACGAACAACTTGTAAAAGTGAGAAGTGGAATTCTTCTCAGGAAACATTACTCCATTGATTACCACTAGATTTTTCTACTTGTGAGGGGTGCGCCACTTCATGCAATTGCTAAAGGTATTTCGCTGTGTACACGGTAGCCTACATGCGCAAGTGGTCTCTTTTATTTTTAGAGCAATGTTAAGCAATGACGACCATAATTTTGACAACTGATAATATGATGCAGGTAGAACCTGAGAAGCGAGCGACTCAGATTAATTTTATTCTGTCATATTTGCCATAGAAAGAAAATGCCCGCAAGAATCCCAATTAAATCTATTGTTGATCTGCATGGATGCCACAAAGGACATCGAGACGAGAAGGAGGAGATCGCTATTATTGCTATTATTGATTTGCTTTGGGAAACATGGCGAAAGAAGAAACATTGTACATAGATACGGAAATAGACCCCTGCTGAGAAATAAGGGCTTTTATGTAAGAGTGTAAAAAGTATGTAATCTGGTTAATCAGCTGTCAACAAGTCTGGCCAAAATGTTTGCCAACCAATTATTACCACTCAATGCCTGCAGAGCTCATCCTTGAGGAAATGGCCCTGAATTTGTTTTATGCTGGGCCAAAGGGGTATATGTACATGTATATAATTATGTGTCTGTAACTTGTAACATGATATAGGCCCCTACAGTAGGTTAATGCCTGACATGAACTTTTGCCTATCATTTTTATAACATTTCTTGTGGAAGTGCTACATTGTTACTCTTGTTCTACACGATTCAACAACGTATATAGTAAAAAAGGCAAATTAGGAATATGCAAAACATGATGATTAAATGATGACTGATAAAATCCATGCGTTAATATCCACAATATATTTTCCCGATTAAATAACATTTTATTTTCCCAATGTTGCCGTGGATATTGCGAGACTGTGTGCTGTCGGGGTCCACGAGATCTGTGTAGAACTCAGTGGTCGGGTCAGTTCATTAGCAATTTGCCCCCCCCCCCAATGTCATGTAGGATATAAACAATGAATGTATGTTCATCCAGCATTATTGTTAATATTTATCCCTTTTCGGGCATTAACTATACAGGCCTTTAGACATTTTTCTCATTTTTGTTTTGGATGATTATGAAAACTTTAGTAAACTGATGAGTTTTGGACCGTTTAGGCACTCTGTTTTTTAACTTTACTTATGAATCGAAATAAGACCAAAAAAGACCCCAAAAAAAAATGACCAATCAAGATTATAATGAAATAAAATATTTCATGATTAAATGTGTAATTTATATTTCCATTTCAAATTATTTTGTTGATACCCCAAATTAATGTTGATTATTTTATAAGTTTCCCTATCAGCTGTTACTAAAATCTTACAGTAGTAATTTTGCATGTCACATAATCTTTTTGAATACAATTTATTGGCTTAGGATATTCTTAATATTATTTACAAGGTACTGTAGTATATTGTTGAAAAGAGTCTACTTCACCCATTATATTATTAATGTAGCTGAGTTTATTCTTATATAATATAAGGCAGGCCACCAGACTTCTTTCAAAATATCTTACTGTTTCAGACCAAAGTTTTATCAGATGACTCTGTGTTGAATAAATGTAGGCGTATGCAAAATTGCACAGGTTTTTAAAGGGTTTTAAGAGACACAAAGCTCAAATTCATGAAAAACTGGGGAGTTGAACAGAATCAAAAATAAATGATGCACTGAACAGCACGATACAGCCTTACATGCTCAATTCATATAGGCAAATGGTTGTCCTTCAAGGGAAGTTCCTGCTGAATCCATTGACATAGTAATACAGGCAAATTACCAAGATGATCGTAAAACGAATTAGGCCAATCGTAAAAAAGTAGGCGAGAAATAAGCCCCCCCCCCCCCCGAGGATGCGTATAAAGAAGCCCTGCCTGTGTTGTTTACACTATATTGGATCCAAAATAGTGATTTCAATTCCGTTTCATGGTAGGATGTCTGATATGAGCATTAGGCCTATAGTTGAGACTACCGGGGGTGAAGTGTCAATCACTCCACAGTAACCCCGTACTCAGTACTCCGCAAATCACGTTCACCCGTCACTGACATTTACATTGTGCATATGCATGTTCAGCAATAACTGCAAATGGTGATAGATGGCCATGCTATGGGCATGCTCATATTAGTAGCCCCCCCCATGCAGTGACTCTCAGTGCAGGGGCCAAGGCGCCATCAATTGATTTATACTAATTACAGTTTCGTCTCATACACAAACCTTGATGGCCTTCTGGTGATCCCTCTGACTTTGATGGATACCTCCGTGGGAAACCAATAAATGAATTGGGATTTTTTTATTGCTCCAAGGGGAGGGGGATTTTTCTTACACCATAAAATATTGCACCCATATAGTGGTGGTAGTATGAAAAGCAATATTAGCACCTTTTTGAAGAGCGCCCCCAATTTTTCAAAAAAAGAGTTTTTACACGGTGGCATTGGTAACTGCTAGTAAACCATACTGTGCATGTTAAGCTCAAAGATGTCTGTGTCTCACAAACGAAGGAATTTTCAATAAGAATAATTATATCGGGATCCCCGATAATAATTCAACGACTGCTGCGAGGAAACGCCGTTCAATGTGAAATAACCGGGGAAAAACGCCATGTACGTGTCTTACGCTCATCCATTAGTTGGTTTTATTGTTCAGGCAAATAAGTAGAGGTTATGTTCTCTCGGGTGGCACTCTTTCATCATGGACCGGACATAAACGTAGCATTTCCCGCTTGCCGTTAGTTCAATCTGGGATCCAAATTCTAATTACAAAATCGTTAATTTATGATAATACGCATTTTTAGCATTTCTCGTTCACAGCTATTAGTTTCCTAATCCTAGACAATCACCAAAAGTAACTGTGCCAAAATATCAAATTTTGACAAATGGGGGCGCTCTCAACAAATGTGCCATTATTGCTTTAGGGATACAGACGGGACAATTTCCTTTTCATTCCATTAAATTAAGGTTATTCTTTTATTTACCAATTAAAGGGCTTCCTTCAGTTACCAATTAAAGGGTCTCCTCATTGACCAATTAAAGGGTATTCCTTCAGTTCCAATGAAAGGGTCATTCCTTCATTTACCAATTAAAGGGTGGTCTCCTTTCATTTACAAATTAAAGGGTCATTCCTTATTTATAATTAAAGGGTCATTTCCCTGCATTTACAATTAAATGGTCCATTCCTTCATTTACCAATAAAGGGTTCATTCCTTCATATACCAATTAAAGGGACATTCCTTCAGTTACCAATTAAAGGGTCATTCATTTACCAATTAAAGGTCATTCCTTATTTACCAATTTTAAAGGGTCATTCCTTCATATACCAATTAAAGGGTCATTCCTCATTTACCAATTAAAGGAGTTCATAATTTATTTTACAGGGTCATCCTTCATTTACCAATTAAAGCGTCATTCCTTATTAGCAATTAAAGGGTCATTTCTTATTTACAAGTTTAAAGGGTCATTGTCATTAGCAACTAAAAGGGTCGGTCCTGTTTACCAAATAAAGGTTCATTCATTTACCAATTAAAGGGTCATTCCTTCCTTACATATATTTACCAATTAAAGGGTCATTCATTCATTTTTACCCAATAAAGGGTCTTCCTCATTTACCAATTAAAGGATCATTCTCATTTGCCTATTGAAGGGTCATTCCTTCATTTACCAAATAAAGAAGTCAGTCCTTCATTTCCCAATTAAGGCTCATTCCTTCATTTACAATTAAAGGGTCATTCTTCATTTATCAATTAAAGGGTTATTCCTTTGCCATTAAAGGGTCTTCATGTACGAATTAAAGGGTCATTCCATCATGATTAAAGGTCCTTCATATCATTTACAATTAAAGGGCCATGCCCTGTTTTACAAATTAAAGGCTTAATTATAAGGAGTAAAGCCTGCGGTTACGGCACAGCTTTGGATCCATGTAAGCCCGCGGTTAAAAAACAACGGAACAAAATGTTGACACTTCAATTTTCAATTAAATACAATTGTGACACTTATTTTTCATTTTGACTCTTGACAATTGACCTCAAGGGTCTCTGGATCTTGGGGAAAAAATGAGTGAAATTATTACCGTTGGAAATCCCCCAATGCCCAAATCCGGCAGATTGTGTCCGCCCCCCCTAGTTTACGTCGTATTTAAGTAGTATCTACTTCTTAGCCAAATTAGTATGAAGCTTGTAAAAAAAATTGTGTATCCAACCAGCCTTGACAACATATAAAAAAATCATAATTTTTCGTCAAGATCTCGCTTTACGCGTTTTATTTAAACCATGTACAACTAAAATTATGATTTCTTGGCTGCATGCCCTCCCCTGAAGATATTTTACAGCAGCAGTATTTCGCCGGTAAATTTTTACCGGGGTGGTGTATATGATTTTGTTGGTTTTGAAGTGTATGGTTTTTTCTCTTGATCCTCATGTACGGTCTACGCTCATCCATTAGTGTTTTATGTTCAGGCAAATCAAGTTGAGGTTCTTTCTCGAGGGGCACTATTTCATCATGGACGGACATTCACGTAGCATTTCAGCTCTGCGTTAAGTTCATCTGAGATCCAAACAACAGGTTTCCGAATTTAAACGTCACTGACATCGGCCGCTAGAAGCATATTTGCGTCATTGGTTTCATTATTCCAGCAATGATTTTTAAAACATCAGAACAACATTATCATCGTTTAATGTTAGAAAACAACTACATTTAAAAACTAAACTAAATTTTCGAGAGGAAAACAAAATATCAACAGGAATGGAGTTATAATGATGTTTTGGTTGAATATCGGACTACAAATTAATTACAATTTTAAAAACTGGCGAAATTCACTGGTCGGTTCCCGTCGATTTATAACGCCCGTAGGAGTTAATGATAAGAACGAAAAGGTGGACCAAATGAGGGTCGGTATTTTTTAAACCTGTCCAGGGGACTATAGATTTCAATAGCTTCAATACGTGTATACGCGATTGTCTACAAGAGCTTCGACTTCGCGCTCGATTGATATAAGTAAGGCCATGCAAGAGCTATCTCCACAAAAATCAGGAAAATCCATTGCGGGAATTTTGCCAGATAGGCCTACAAAGATCAGAATTTGTATGTTATAGCGCCTCTATATGCCTATTTCCCATAGAAAGACGTGTAAAACTAGAATTTTTTATTAAATATAATATTTGCCGGCAAAGAATTTACACAGGATGTGTTAGGACATACAATACTCCAATTAGTTGTCAAAAGTGTGTCGTTGATATTGTTTGTTTTATTTCGTTGTCATCATAAAGTGAGACTTTCAAACGCTGTGTTGCACTAGTATCTTAGGTCAGAAGCCGCAATTGTTCGCCTTATTCCCACTGACTATAATAAATGTGGCATTAATAATTAATGTTAATATTATTAAAATTGGTTTATCTAGAATTGTCAAATCAAGCCAAAAAAATGTGACGTTTAGTGACGTTTCAATCATTACTCTAGTAGGACTTAATGAACTCGTAGAGTAACAGTTTGATGAAACGCCACTCTAAAACGCGGAACACCTTTGCAGTGTTTTTTATTGACAGTATGAGCTAGGATGAATAAACCCAATTATTTGTAGTACAACAATCAAATGAAACTTTTCAACGATATATGGTGATATGTAATAAATAACCTAAAATAGGGCCAAGTGAATTGTCTTCAATACTCTTCAAGAGAGAGGATCGTAGGAATTTATACACAAAATATAATTGAGTCAACCAATGCCATTTAAGTATTTTAAACATATTGGGTAGAATGCATTCATGGTAGGATGTTTTAACCCGTGATGCTTAATATTCCGGATATAAAAGGTTTGAATTACGATAAACAAGCTTAATGCTTATGTTTTAGTCCATAGAAACACTTGACATATTTTTTATTTTTTTTAAATAAAAAGCATCATGAATCGTAAAAAATAATGGTCATAATATTATATTCAAATATCGGGCGGATCGAGAGGAAGCCATATCAAATTTGATCACTTTGCTTGGATTTATTGACAGAAAATTGATTTCAGGTAGGAATGAAAAGCACTGCCTTTACTTTATGTATTCGTGTGGTTGAAACAGGTTGCTGCCAGGACCTGGATTGTATCCACATGAAAGCATGTTTTCAGTATGAAGTCGGGTCACGGTTAATTTCATTAGCTAAATACCCAAAAGCCAGTATTGGTGAAACGATCCTATTGATACACTGTTAAAAATTTCGTAAATTAAGAAAACAGATTTTCCGTAATTTACGGGAAATCTGTTTTACAAAAACAATAAAAATAAAAAAAATAAACATAAAAATGTTTATTTACTGAATATTTCAAAAATATCTGCAGCAATATTTCCGGACTTTTTTTTTGGTGTCCGTACTTTAAATTTTATGGAACTTTTTTAAGCGTGTAACACATAAATAATTGATATTTGAATCCTCCACATCAGCATGGATTATACTTCTTGATGTAATTGGATAATGAAAGGGAATCAAAAACATTTATGTAGTCGCGAAATGGTCTTGTATGTTTATGATGTATTATGGTTGTCGAAAACTGAAAAACAGCTTTGTGTGTGTAATACTTTGTATATATATTTAATCTTTTAAAAAGTGTATGTTTTAGACACACATCCTTTCGCATTCTGCAACCTTTGCAACTCTAGATCAAAGATGCATACAATGGTACAGATACACTTGTATAATGTGTCAATCAGAAGAGACACGCGATCTGATTGGATTAGCAAGTTTAGACTTAAGCCCACATATTGCGATTGTATCTGACTACTTAGACAACCACACTTGCATAATGTGCAATCAGAAGAGGTACGGCTGTGATTGGATACGCAAGTTAGACTTAAAGCACACATAGTGCGATTGTAAATAGACTACTTAGACAACCACACTTGGCATAATGTGTCAATCAGAAGAACGGTCTCTGTGATTGGATAATCAAAGTTAGACTTAGCTATCACGTGAAACTATCCCTCCTAAAGCTAGGACCAACCAAATCTTCATACCATACATCCGCGCACGGCTGATTGACAGAATTGTAAATGCTTACAATACTTCTAATGCAAGCTGCAGGCAGTGCTTGCAGATTGATTGCACTCTACCTTGCATTACGCAGATAAAGATAAATTCATTTTTACTTGATTTGTCGTAGTTTTTTGCCAGTCAGAGAGTGATCGATATATCGAGAATGCAACCCACTAACACTGCAGATGCATGGAAGCATAAAGGGGACTTTTGGTACACAAGTACTTGGTAACTCACTTGCCAGGTGCGGTGCATGGATCCATAAGTGTATTTTTTACAGCCTTATCGATAGTTTCACTAGATAACGTTAGTGACTAGCTAAACCCGCGGTTATGGCAGCCGTATCTATGGTTTAGCATCACAGTCCCTAAGTATAGCCAATCAGAATCTGGGTTTATGAGGCCTAACTGTCTATTGGGAAGCTTATAGCTCCATTTTTACTGCGCAATCTAGAGATTCTACTGGCAAAATATAGGCATCGTTTACACTAGAGAAAATTCGAATTAAATTCGATATTATTTTTGAATTACGACTGATGATTAGCATAATTACCTTCGAGTTGTAGTGTTTATACTGAAAGCGTTTTCCGAATTCGCTTTGCATAAATAATTACTTCTTCCATGTTCGACGAAGATTTCGCGCGATCTTCAACATGGCGGCGCAACGCTAAATTTGAGTAGCAGGTCATGAGAATCTCAGTTTAAAACTGAATTCAGTTTTTTTTTTGCCGAATTTACGCGTTTTGATTTATTTTCAGCCCGATTTGGGGTATTTCTGCTGGATTTCACGCGTTTTTCAGTTTTTTTTTCCGCTTCAGTTTTTTTCTGAAAGTTCATTCTCATGCCTGGATAGCTCTCGCGGCCGTGATTATCTTTTCTGTGAAATTAGGCTTAAATATGATCAAAACTACGGCAAAGTAGAAAACGAGACAACAACGCCGAAGTCCGATCTTTGAAATGACCGCGCACAATGCCTTCATGCTCAGTTGTTTAAAGCCCCTTGCATTGCTTGTTGATAAGTTGGAATGCTCTGAAGGCAGGTCACTAGTTACGCGACCAGTAACATGCAATCTGATTACGGTTTCTTATACTGCAAAAATATTCGCATTCAATAACGACTTATTCGAATTCACTCCAGTAAGTTGCAAAAAGCAACTACGAATTCGACTTTTTGAAGTCGGTATCGTTACTACTGCGCTTGTTTAACACTTCAGAAAAAGTGAAAAAGTGTAAACGTGGCTATAATACCTTCCCGATTCGATGTCACATAGCCAACCCATAGCTTGTGATTAAACCCACTTTCGTATTCGAATCTTGAGATTTTGGCTATTCATTTGGATTTTGTATGTGTGAAAACCTAGAGTGGAGGCTAAATCATTGTTTTGCTAGAATAGGGTGCACACACTATAGAGTTTACTTACTGGAGATGGGAGGCTAAACCTTCTTCATTCAACCATTTTCACATCATCACCGCCCAATCCTAGGGATAGGGCAATTAAACGATTACCAAATGCCAACTGTTTACATGAACACCATGCGCATAGGGCTGAAATTCACTATTTTGCATAACATATGTACCAAATCTTCAATTATTTCTAGTTTCCAAATGTATTGAAGCGGATTTTCTTTCTTGCATGAAATCTGCGCGCTTTCATGATTCCGTTGCGCCTTGTTATATTGTTTTTAAACTCCCATTCCAAACACTATCAACAACACTTAACTGCATAAGTTGCACTTCCGTTAGTGTAACTGGGGCTCCTAGGGGTCCATGCGTTATAAAGCCATTTCCCAAGGATTTTCAAATGAAACCTCATGGTAGAAGGTTTCAAATACTTCAACAATAAAGAAGCAAAAACTAAAACATTTTGTTCAGTAGGAGAACTAGGGGGCAATCTTTTTTAATTATTCCGTCAAAATGAGCGAAAAAAGACACTAATAGTTTCTGTATTGTTCTTCTCGGCGTCATTCCATCATTGACTGTGCAGAGTGCAGTGATTGATTTAATTGGTAAAGAATTAACTATACAGTATTAACCAGATTAAGCACAAATATATTTTAGCGTATACAAAATATTATGGCACCAAAGGCTTTACTCTAAACTTTGTAAATGGTTTATTATCCTTTTTTATTCATGTCACTACTAGGATGTGTCCCTATGAAATCAGAATCATAGTGACTACGAAGTTTGTTCGTCCCATACAGCGCAAACCGGAAGACAGAGACAAAATACGAAAAATTTCAACCAAATAATGGCAGTATATAAATCGCGGGTCGAAAAAATTAGGTTGCAAAGAGCCCCCCTGGTGCAGGTTTAAGCGATTTAAGTAATGCGATTTTCTTACATACCTTTTGCATGCCGATTTAAATTATAGTTATAATACAATTCATGCTTTGATTTTGACCAACATTTGTAAACTTTTGTTTCCGATCCAACGACTCCTGCTTGAGCAGGGCCAAACACAAGATTATATATTCACAGTAACTCATAATTCTTTAGTCCCCCCCTTTTGCTCCGTAGCATTGGGTCCTATATTACAATGATTTACTGCACTTCTCAAGGGGAGTTGCCGTAACCCACCTATCTGACACACTTTTTTCTGATTCGAACACACCTATGAATTCGTTAAACCTATAACGGAATAAACCTGTTGCTTTATTCCGTGAGGGTTCCGAATTCATAATGTGTCAGAAAAAAATAATAGAGAATTACCCATTTGTCTGTTCAGTGATAAATGGGTGTGGGGAGGGGAAACGTCATCCGCCTGTCAAAAGACCCCCCCCTTGTAAAGCCTAGCTGCACACAATGACATCCTTTCAAAAACTTTACATCAAATGCTCGTTTTTAGGTCTCTGACTCAATAACCCCTGGCCCTATTTTCATGACTCAGAATGAGCTTTTACAATAAGCATTTGACTTACTACGATTTAATACCATCAAGGAAACCTGAATAGAAGATCCATTAGTTTGATTTTGGATAATTCATTAACCTGTCAAATAGTTTGCCACAAGTGCCCATGTATTTTATTGGTTCCTCTTGGTCAATATCCGGCATTTAATGATGAGTTGATGTGAAACCCTTTGGTATACCAGGTCTGTAAGAACGTTTGTAACATATGATTCAAGATGCGCCATTAAATTCATGCTTTAAAAAAACGCTGGTCTTGTACTTTTTTTATTTCTATTGCATGTTTCATTGTATCAATGGGTTAATAGACTAATTTACTAACTCCCGTAATGCTATGTTTCATGATCTTCGACTATTCCGATCCTCTTAATTTCCTCTCCGAATGTGACGAGAATATTGTAAAACTCGATGTTTAATGTACTTCCTTTTGTCCATCTTTCTTGACGGCATTGGGAAGAGTTTTTAATATTCATTAAAGTAAGAATTAATTTTTTTAAAGTTATACTGACACTCGTGTGATTTAGTTCGCCAAAAAATGTTCAGGTTTTCTTAATTAACCGTAAATCCACCTTACATACCTAATTATTATAGGCTAACACGTTTTTACTTATGATATGTTTAAAAGGATTTCCAATAAGTACAGTTTGTTCACTGGAGTGCGACCTATTGTTTGTGTGGTGGGTCGCAAAGATTGATGGGAGAACAGGTGCCAAAAGTCCGTTTTGTTGTAATCGTGCCAGACAGGATCTTTATCAGAGGACACTAGGCGTTATGTCGATGTAATTGGTGGTTCGCGCAAGACACTGGCCGCACCAGGTCAGTAACGAGGTGAGCGAAATTGGCACACGCCGGGGTAACAAGGGATAGTTTGTTAACTATCACATAGAAACATATTAATTAGGAAACACATCACTTGTTTTTCCTTGATATCATGTGATAGTAAAAACTACCCATGCCTCAAATCACTGTAATGATAGGGAAAATTGGCATTAATGGCACTGAAGCTAATGCTAAACCCAACCCTAACCAACAAAGAAAATGAAACAGAGCGTCCATGTGAGTGCAAAAATTCGTATCTACATTTTCGATTGTACAGGGAGAAGCGTGTTTTTGTGTTTTCTTCTTTTTATCACTTTTGATGAAAATATTCTTACACACGATGAAATGCATTTTTTTAAATATATTTTATTTCCCACTTAGGGACTAATTAAGAAGTAAAATTGGCTAATTAAAATGGCGTATCTACACACCTGATTTCCCGTGTCCGTGCAACAAGTCGTATCTACCATTTACGACTTTGTTAACAACCCTCAACAATATACACTTTGAGTACAACCAAGTCCGTATCTACACTTAATTAGACCTAATTAGCCTAATACCTGCATATCTTAAGCCTTATAACTTGAAATACGTGTTAATTTTGTGCGTATTCATTTACTTTGTCAACTTAATTAAATACGAGCGTAACATCATGTGAGTCAAATAAAAACACGACTTCACATAAAAAAATAAAAAATAGTTAAGATTATTTTTCTTCCAAGTTTGCTTTGGTTATAAAGCGGGATAAACCGGCCTTCAGAAAACGTTCATGTGGTCATTTGCTTTGGAAGGAATAATTTTGCCTATTTTACTGAGAGACTTAAAATCCTGTTTGGCCGATTTTGAGCCAAATAACGATCATCGTTTATAATCAGTGATCTGAGTAAAACCATTAAACACCATATTATTGTCAACAATATAAGGTATGAAAATTGCAGGATTAAAAAATTAATATCCCGAAGATTACAAAAAGAAATGCTGAGTGCAAAAAATTTCATTCCCAATAATAAAGTCAAGATAGCTGTGTAAGACCACAGCAAAGATGTCATGTTTAAACCTAACGAACTTGGGAGCCAAAGTGAGCATAGAAGGTTTTGTATTCAGCGTGAAAAACAGTGCGATTGAATTTTAGTTTCATTCCAATTTATTTACAGAACACTTCAGCTTTAGTTCTTCTCGCAATTTATGGACCTGGGTAAAATGTATTTGTGCAAATAATTTACCTTAGAGTATGTAAAACAAAATCTCTGAGCATTTTTCCATTATGTTCATGAACTGAGACATTTATATGAGTGATTTTCATAACTGACTCGATGATTGAACCATGGTAATTTAATTGTTTAAGATATTTTATTTATATTATGTTACCTAATAGACCGTGTTGTATTCCAACGATTATTTTTTTTGTCAAGAAGAAACTGAAAAAATTTCATGTGTGAATTGTCTTTCCTATATGCCTTGGTGTCCGTGGATGTCTGTTTACTATTCTAGTAGATTCATGTTCATGGAATGACTAGAGGTTAACATGATCAGAAAATAATCCTACTATACAACTCCCAACAAAAATTATGCGATCATTATAAGTA
>JAMKCH010010199.1:0-29160 GCA_023653785.1 Ophioderma brevispina | reverse complement strand
CCCCCATCTCAAAACAAAATCATAGCAGATCTCTCTATGGAACACTAGCTCCAGGACATCAAAGCTGATTATTTTGAATAATTTATAGGGTCTTAAATAAAAATACTCTAGAAATGCTGCATTTGTAGACAAATTTCTCTGTTCTCAAGCCTGACAGATTTGACAACTTAATCATTTTACAATAGTGCTAAATCAACAAGATATGTCCCCACATCACAGAATTTAACCAGGTTATCACACAGTTGAGTGTACTCTCCCATTTTCCAGATATTAGCTGCACACAAAAACATCAGTCCAAGCTGGAAATCCATATTTTTCTGTCCTCACCTAGCACTTTCTTTCAACCCTAGCCGATTCACTCCTAAATGTAAAAAGAGTGAAACAAACAAGTGAATCTTAATTTTCACTCGAAAAGAGTGTAAACCACTCACAAATATTTGCATGTATTGGCCTAATTCACTCCAAAAAGAGAGAAATCACTAACGTTCACTCCAAAAAGAGTGAAAAGAGTGAGCGTGAACACTACTCTAAAATTTGTTGTCGTCCATGTTAGCTCTTTACAAAGGGAAGTAGCACATTCACTCACTAAAAAAGTGAACACACGTCACTCCCTTTTGAAGCCATTTCACTATTTTACTTGTTTCTATCTCCAATATTCACCCAAAAAGGAGTAAAGTTCACTTCAAACGATTGAATGGCTACTCTGTAAAGATTAAATTGAAACACATTAGAGTAGCGTTCATTCTCACTCTTTTCCACTAGCTTTTTGGAGTGAAAGGTTAGCAGTGATTTCTCTCGTTTTGGCGTGGGATGAAACCAACACAGGGAGCAACTATTTTGGAGTGGTTTACACTCTCTTTTGAGTGGTTTATCACTCTTTCGAGTGAATAAGATTCACTCGTTTTTTCACTCTTTTTACATTTAGATTAGTCACATAAAGTCAGTCTTTTTAAGATGGCTTCCCAAAACACTGACCACAGGTGTTGTGGGAAGCCATCTAAAAAAAACTGACCTAAGACTAGGCTTGTTTGAACTCATGTTTGAATGCATTTTTCATGCTGATGTCAAATATGGGGCCATGAAAATTACATAATTATAAAATCTGTTTGGATCAAAAATCTAAAAAAATTATGATTTTCATTGTAATATTGCTCTTATGGTCCTAAGTGTTGAATCGTAGTCAATGCAACACTCTATACCAGTAGCACCGAATACCCCAACCCCCCTTTACAATTCCAGGATTTGTTTGAAGGAAAAAAATTGTGGATAATTATTTACGCTTGCTCATCTTTCAGCATGGTATCTGTTGCATCGTGCCATCTACGTGTACACATTCGCTGGTAAATATGTTGGGTTGTAACTTGAATGGCTGCGTTGTGAGTAAACTCATACTGGGTATGTTTTCCTGCTATCCCTGCCATGGTTTTAGTGGCTGTTTGTCAAAGTCCGTGCTCCTTGTAGCACAAAGTCCAGTGTTAACTGTAGTTAGTGCAAACTGCAAACCATCTCAATCTTTGACACCATGCTCTTCATATCATTCTTCTTTTCCCTCCCTTTCCGCTCCCTTCTCGCTATCCATTCCCATTTCTCCCCACCCTTCCCTCCTGTGTATGTGTGCTACACCCCACTGGTCAGATTCATATGGGGTTTACACTGATTGCTTCTCCAATGACCCCATGTGACCTTTGAAAGGCATACTTTTGTGGCCATATCTGTCTGACTGCAGATGAAAATGGTAACACAAAACGTACATGATGCCATCACAAAAAATCATTGTCATTCAACGCAAGCAACATTTCAGTTGTTCAATTTCAATTGCACTTTTGGCTTCCATTTTCTGAAAACGTCATCTCAATTGAACTTACTTTCCAATCATTGGTAATTTTACATCACTTCAAGTAAAAATGAAAATGGAGGGGGTGACATTAAAAGGGATTTTTAGCACAGCGATAATGCGAGAGAATGAAAAAATGTGGAAAGCATTTTTTAACTTAAAATCCCGGGATAAGTTGTGTACACTTCCATATAAAACTGCTTTAATGTTGAAACCAAAAAAAACCACCAATATAGTGAAAAAAAGAAGTATTTTGGAGGATATTTTGTCATAATAGCCGTCTCCCGTAAACAGCCCGGCAATCGAACTGCATCTCAAAATCTACACTAATGAGTTGGTTGTGGTTTAAACCAGTAAAGAATAAACAAAGATCATAATGTTGTGTTGTGAGGTCAAACTGTTTTGATCGTGGTGCATCAATATCAGCTGAAATCTGTGATATAACATCTGGAAAAGGGCTTTTTTTTTATCTCAAAGGTCGAATTTGATAACGCCTATAGAAATTACGGATAGATAAAAAGTACTTATGCTTGTCTTTTAAACACAAGATTTTCAATCCAACCACCTTGCGGTTATGTTCGCATATCCATGCCAGTAACAAAAATAGAAAAATTGATTTTGATGTTTTTTTTCGATGTTTCGGATTAGCCAATCCCTTGAAAAAATTGCCTATATCGCAAAAACAAAATTAGCACAAACACAATTATGGTGTATTTTGTGATTCCAGCACTTCTGTTTTAATTTATGGTTCACTATATATCTTTGAGAAAAGCTTATTCACACAATTTGAGTTGATCGTTATCTTGCGGTGTTTTGTGTTATGAGCAAGTGCTTGTTTCCCACCGTCCCCCAAGGACCTGTGTGTAATTTCTGTCCGTTTACGGACAGAATACAGAATTGCAAATTTTTTTACAGATGCGACCAAATATTACCGCTAGTTAGGTACACCATGGATTACTAATGCTACGTTTCAGATGAATAACAATCTCAACTTTTTTTAGGTAAGTTGGGGGGACGAGGTTTGGATCACAAAATGCCCCTTTAAATTACAGTCTTAACTCAGAGATTTCCCGGTTAGGGCGCCCTCAATTTTCAAAAAAATTGTGTTTTTTGCATATACTATGCTGTCCATATGATACTCACTGTGTGTGAAATGACTAATCTTAAATCGAAGTCCTTTATATAAAATCACAACTTTGTTTAAAAATCCGGATCCGGAAATTTTGTTATCACGGTATCGTTATTGGCCACTGTATACTGTACATAAATGTGTTGTACTGCATTGAAAAACGAAAAATCCGATTCATCTCTAAACTTTGGAATTAAGCATTTAGGGTGAGGAGTATCTTAAGTTCTATGTTGGACTATTTTTAATACTACACAAAAAATACATATCTCGAAAATCTTCGAGTCAGCCTTTAACCTGATCATGTCACATGTAAAATATAATGTTAGGTTAACAGTTCCCAAATGATATAAACTAAGGTCTTTCTTATTTTAGTGAGTGTAAATCTTGGTAGGGATTTGTGAACTCACAGCACATGAACTACTGTACGAGGGACGCACATTATGTGCTTGGAACACAGTTTGTGGATCAAAATGCATATAGAGATGTAAACTAAATAACACATCACAGCAGGGTTGGATAAGTGGAGTGGATCAAAATGACACTTGAGGGGGGAACCCAAACAATCCTTAGAATTTGGAATCAATTCTTTGTCAAATATTTAAAAAATCACACTGAAGTGTGTCCAGATATCAGTAATCCCTTTCAGATCATATTGTAGTCCTATTTCTAAATCAAAGATAAGGGGACACCCCAAAACCCAGGCCAAGATGTCAAAAAACAGTCCATGTCATACATGGTTGTCTGGGACTTGTTAAGCGCTGCTCATAACTAATATTCTCCGTACCCACAAACTTTGTTAGAATATGCTAGTGACTCTTGACGTAATGCATAGGGGATGGCAAGCCAAGATACAACTCAAGAATCCACTTAATGCAGGCTTAATGTGAATTTTAAAGGAATAGTGATTTTTTAAGGAAAAAGGGAAAAATAATTGTCATCATAATTGTAAAAATGAGCAAGATATGGCTGATTTTTGATTGGGTTAGCCCTTAGGTTATGTATGTTCCACGGCGTTTGAAAGTTTCATTTATTATGAAAAAACCCAGAAATTTAAAACAAAAATATCAACGGCGATAAATTTTGACAACTGATTTGGATTATGTATTCCACAAGATACATCATGTTGGGTAAATTTTACAAAATTTCATTCGGGCCAAAATACTGGATCTGTAATTCCTTAAAAGTCTAGTTTTAAAGGTCTTTCTATGGAGAATGGGCAGATAACATACAAATCAGACCTTTGTAGGCTATATGGCAAGATTTCCCGCAATAGATTTTCGAATTTTGCTGGATATAGCTCTGAATTTCCCCCACTGATATCAGTTTGTCAAAAATTTGTCACCATGCTTAAACTTGCTTTAAAAATAAAAGAGACAATGCATGGAGGGTCAAAAAGCTAGGTGTTAGTTAGGCCAATAAGGGACATGGTAAGAAAAGCCTACGGGTTGGCATATAGCAAGATCATTTTTAATTGGGTACTCAGAGGGTTTATATATGTATATGAGCCAATCAGAGATACTGTAAGAAAGGGAGTAGACCTGGGGGTGTATTGACAGATTATATTCACACAACTGGCCGTTTCAAGTTTTTTCCACATTTGAAGAGTTGAATGAAGGTAGTTTTGTTTTCAGGGAACTGTATGGACCCAAAAAATTCTGGCCCATTTCATTATGCGATTTTCACCGTGGATTACTTGGTGAAAATCCCCTCTGTATTAAGTTTAACTTAAAAGCCGCACTGGCACATTTTCAGAAAAAATATGATTATTCTTCAATGCCTCGAAATGATAGTTCGGCCCATTGGGAAGTTTTAGTTAACACCAAAGTTTAAATCCGGTTTTGTCCCGCTAAAGGGGGGTGGCCGGATTCACACTCACACTTTAGCAATACTGCATTGTTTTTTTGTGAGGAAGGAAAAAGAATAAGATATATTTTACACAATAAAAACAACATACCAAAACCCAATTGAGATTAAAAGAGCTAAGATATCCAGGTAATTTGTAGTGTTAAACTTTAAGTTTGCCGATAACTTAATCAAACAAATGTGTCTATACAGGAATATCATAGGCTCGTAGTCATTGATGATAAACCACAAAGGTCGCAGACCGGTCAAACAAGTGCCCATGCGTGGAAATCAACTCGGCATGTGTTCTTGTGTTAAAATACCATTCCTGTCGTCTGCTGCAATTAATGTCGCCTGAGTCATTTTTGTTCTGTTTTCCCATAAGCGCCTGGTTTTGCGGCTGTAATAATTTCACTGAGGGCTATGTAATACAAGCTTTACAACCATGAAAAAATATCAATTTTGAAAAATCCAGAGGGCACACTATTTGTAAATGTGCCAGTAGTTGTCTCTTTATATACTGTTTTTCTGTACAACCGGTGTACTCAGGGCTTGGCTTACAAACACCTATGCCACTCAAACGTGCCTTCTCTCCCCCAAAAAAATAATAGTGCAAAGAGTCGCCAGATGATCATGCATGGTTACACCAAATTTTGTTTTAAAAAGGTCTTCTGCACTACCTGCATTGCACATCAATCATAACAAGCAACTTAGGCTATTGTGAAATAGACACCCAAGTTCATGAAAAGTAAACCACATTGAGAAACCACATAACCATGCCTTTACGGACTATTTGACAACCACAAGTATACTTCATTTCCCTTTGGAATTCCTGAAAAGGACCTCACTCCCAGAGGTCTTAGAGTCAGGAACCACCATTTCCTTTCATATGTGAACGGACATGCCTATGCCTATCATTACTCTGATGACCCACGTGGAAAGAACAATGTGAGCCTAATGTAGTACATACTGTATTAAATATCACAAAGGCAGTAGTAGGTGAAATGTTGATTTGATAAATAAGGAATTTCATTTGAGGTTGATGACCCAATTTAAGTATATTCAGTTTTTCCCCATCTGTAAAGTTTTGTTGCATATTTTCAACCCGTTTTTTTGATGTGAAAGCTTAAAAATGTGATTTGATCCCCAGATTATGGCAACCAAAATGTTTTCCTCATAAACACCATTACGCTCCCATAGCATCTCTAGTGCTGGGGACACAGCAGTTCACACCACCAAATAAATTGCCATTGGTTGATGTACAAAATGGCCCTCCCTAATTAAAAACGTAAAATTGCTCATAACGAAGCGACTCAGTTGCTTTACTCTGCATTTTACCTTGGAATGCTAGACATTGCATCCACATTCACAGCAAGAAGAATGCCATAAGTTGACCACAGAGTTTTCGAACTACTGAAAGCATGAAGACAACGATGAGTTCGATCCTCTGAACTGTGGTTCTAGTCAAAATTATTCCTATGGGATGGGTGAAAATTGTACTGTAATACTCAGTAGTAAGCCCTCACACACCTTTTTGTCTTGATATTTTGCTGAGTTTTTACCTTTTAAAATAATTTCTAACACAAATATGGCCCAGGAAGTTCCAGTTTTCTACTATTTTTTCAATTTGAACTAGACGTCACTTTTTTTACCTTTTTCCCAAACACTTTCGGCCAGAGGGTGCCTGACCAGATCTACTTGTGGTGTGAAATTACAGAAACCCTTCAGATTTGTAAATCAAGCCCACTTCATGTTATTCACATCTTGACCAATTTGATTCATTCATGAGAATTAATTTCCTTATTGTTAATTGAAACTGAGCAAGAAATTAATGTTGTCCTAAAACATGCATATTCAGCTATCTACTGGAGATTTCGTGGGAGCTCACTTAACACCAGATAGGAGAAACAACAACATTGCCTGATTTTCTCTGATATTATGTAATCAAAATAAAATCACTTACTCTTTGCTCGTCAAAGCACCTGGCCCTTGGGAAATAAGTGGGGGGGGGGTACTCGGGGAGGGGGCTATAGACGTGGGGTGTTTACTCGGGACAGCTGTGTACTGTTGTCAAGCCAAAGGCAGGTTACAGCTGATACTGACCAAAAATATCCCCACAATTTGGAAAGAGCAGCCAGCATCGGTGTACACCGGTGGGTCGCACAAGCTGCTGTTATCATGCTTTATCCATATAGTGAGGCTACGTTCAAAATCGGCTACGGTAATATAACACTGGCACAAGCCAGACTGCTGAATTTTGCACCTTAAGTCGTAGCTAGCTCCCACTCCTCTTCCGCAATCTGAATGATTCACCAGCCAAGTGTTCACGTATTTCACAGCTCTATTGACTTGCCTTGTCTGTCGAACGCTCATATTTTCATGCTACACCCCCCCCCACCCCCCTCCCGTAGCTCCCAGGCTACACTAGTTTGTCTTGTAAATTAGTCTTGAACCCAAGATGACAAGAACAAGTTCCATGTATAGAGGTCAGAGGTCACAAACTTTTCTTGCTAGTCTCCTACCACATGCCTAGCACCGGCCATATTCCGTATCGCATCGCTAATTGCCGGCTATTGTATAGAACAGCCTACGTCATGGGGACCTCCCTAGCAGCCAAACGCGTTGTGTGAGGCTCTGCGATTAGCTGAACAAAGGAATGAAAAACCGGTTTCGTGGTACCTTGGTTATCGCCGAAATCAACGAAATCAGGTGGTAAATCTGGTGTTAGAAACGGGTTCCTGACAAAAAAGACCCCTTTAGCTCACTAGTTGTAGATTTTGTAAGCCTGACGTGTGGCATGACTTGACAGCAGCAATCAGGAATTGAGCCAGCTGATAAGAGCTGATATATAAGAAAAAATGTTGTATGGATCATATTTGTATGTTTTTCGTTCTTCCAAAAATAACTTATATGTATTCTAGTCAGCTAATAACAATTTAGTTAGGATATTTTGGTGCGTAAATCATACGATAGGCCAATTATTTGCACAATCTCCAGTGTACCGCAATGCTACAAAAAAAATCGAATCAATGCTATCTGACACTGTTGTGTACGTGGAGTTTCCCACGCTTAGCCGATATGTATGTGGTTGATAACACCCTGCGGCAGTGAAGGTTTGCCCCAAATTTCAACAATGGCCGGCGCTGTGTGCCAAGACGACACGTACATGGTGTGACATTAACATCCAAACCAAATATTTTTAATATTTTTAATTTTTCGAAAAAAAAAGTTTTACGGTTGCGGGCAGGACCTTTTCAAGTAGGATCAGTCGGTGTTTCGGGCGGAGTTTTTGGCATAAATAGCCCCAAAAATTTGACAAAAATCTTGAGAAAAAATGAAACAATTTTTACCAACATAAATTTTATTAGCCAAAATTTATAAATTTTGCCCCCCAAATGGCTGATTTTACTTGATTTGGCAAAACTAAAAAATTTTATAATTTCATGCTCCAAAATTGCAAAATCTGGGTTGGTTGCCCGTAAAAACAATTTTTTCATCGCCTAAGGGGAAATGAGAAGAAAAAAAATGTAGATTTCTTCAGCCACCAAAATTTTACTACGTCAAAGTAAAATCTGGGCTCTGGGGATATGGGTATGAGCAATCGGGACCATGGTTCTTAAAAATGTATACAAGTACAATGGAGGTATGTATGTATGCAAGTACAATTCAAGAAATTTGATGCAAGATTTTTTTTTGGTATTATAGAAATCATGTAAAATGTTAACTTAAAGCAAACCCTTTAAAAAGTGTCACCAAATATGCGAATGGCAGCCTCAACAGGCAGGGCCATTTTGGTTCTCTGTCTTACGATATATCTTGGATATTTACGAAGTGTGATTTGGTGAAGTTGATACTTTACGATAACCCACCCATTTGGGCACCTGTGTCCATCCACCGTGCAGTCCGATACGAATACCGCATTTGTCTTTATTTTTTTGTGGCAAGTATATGTTTTTTGGCAGCAGTTCTCAAGTAAAAGAACTGCAAACGGACAAATTTACACCCAAAGAATTCAAACCAACCATATGTAATAAAGTATATAATCAAGATATCTATCAAGAAAAACTAGCAGCATGGAAAAAGTATAGAAAGTCCCCTTGGGATCATGATAACGACCAACTTCCTCCCACACAAATTAACAATATCCATCACAACCCAGTCGCAATGATAGTCTAGCAAATGATTTTCAATATAGATTATATTCCTACATCGGTATTTTCACATCAATTTTTGTCCCCGATTTATGTAGTCCCTATAACCAAAGCAATCACATGCCATGAACTGATACGTTCATAAAGATTATGTTCCATAAGATTATATTTTCATTAATTTTGTGCCAACTTCTGCATTACGTTACAATCGGAGCCTTACATAAATACCACAAATCTACTGTTACGTCTACCTGCTCTACTAACCTAAAAACCCAATTTGTTGTCAATGTTGGGTAAAACTAAACTTCTGACTATAAAGTGTAAACTTACTTTTTGGCACCAATATAAAGCGGGGGGGCGTTCTCTTGCAACATCTTGTTTTATTAAAACTCGAGTTATCGAGGGTTTCTCAGGTGATAAAACAAATAGGTTGTGTTTTTTGAGAGAGGATGGGCCAGGGAACCACATGCCTCTACTAGGAGGAGGTAGGCCTATTAGTATTAGGTTCTTCCCCACAAATGCAATTCATCTATACAATTTTTCCACTGGTTGTCCCACATGATTTATCGTGACAATAAAGTACCTAAATGGACGGAACTCATCCCAATCCTTTGCATATTGGGTACTTTTTTTTTTGTCACTAGATTCATGTTCAACCATGCACAAATATTGGAAGAATTGCATTATTCGCTTTTAAGGTTTTTTTTTGTATTGTTTCATGCAACATGAACATATTTTATAGCATATGTCAATGTGTTTCTTTGTGGTATTGTGATCCCGGATTGTATTCAAAATTTTGGTACAGAGGCGTAGAGCACATACAAAAAAAAAAATCGCATAACTCGCCTTTTTGTGTTGCCTGCTTAAGGCAGACGACACATAGGGATCACTTTGTTGGTCCACTGTAGTCTGTAGTCTGTTTTGTTGTGAAAAGGGTAACATTTGCCTTAATATCCACATACTTTGATGGATTTAAACCAAATTTGGTTCACTTTTTTTATTTTTTTTATGTGTCATTTTGTTGATGCGGTCAAAAGTCACATAACAAGGTCCAAAGGTCATGTGATATCAAGTTGTTTTAAAATGGCTGAATGTAAAATTAACCTCATTTAAAAAATTGAAGTTCAATGGGAACCAACTTGAGTCATATGTTGCAACATGGGATCCCTCATTTGTTGATTAGGTCAAAGTCACATCCAAGTCAAAGGTCATGTGAGGTCAGTTGTAAGATAGGCTGAAAATGTAAAATTGACCTCATTTGAAAAGTTGACTTGCAATTGGAACCAAGCTTGGTTTATTGAGTTTACATGCAATCCCTCCATTTGTTTAGAGTTCAAGGTCCATGTGAGGCCGATCATTCACAAACTGCGACGGCAGGCGACACAAGGGGTCCGAGACTGATGTATTTTTTTTCTAAAAAAAAAAAAAAAGAGAGAGCTCTGGCACGTTTGCTTTTTTGTCAAGGTCCAGAGACAAACTGTTTATCTAATGACACGATATGACACATTGTGTTGAGTGTCTTAAATTCTAATAACTCACTCAGTCCCTTTGATATTGACAATAAATATGGCACTTTTTATTAGACGTCTGCTTTTGTATCTTATCAGTAATTGGATATATTTGATATGGTTACCATGGGCGATTGTTGTGGTATCGCGCGAGCAAGACGTGTCAAGAGAGAGGCTCCGTCCTTTTTAGCACAGGTTTCGTTCTTTCATCTTATGGTGTTTTTTTTATACGGCATCCAGCATCCTATTATTATGTGGAAACCTTGTGGAAACTGTGAAGTGATTTGTGAAGTGAATTTGTGGATAATATTGTGATTTTTAACCAAGTAGAAAACTGCGCGATAGCCATACTTTTGGAGGTAGCAGAATTCGACGGAGTAATACGCTACACTACAGACCAGCAGCTTGTCATCTTGCCTTATTTACCACATTACCGGTACTCGGATTTGGAGTTTTCCTACTACCTTTTATGTTTTTTAAACCTTACAGTACCTAGTGGATCCTAATTTCGTGTTTCTATAACTTTTGGATGTATTTTAACAGTTAATTAGTTAGAGATTTTTAGGGAGTGAACTTGTAAGTGCAACCTATTTCTGGAGGAATAGACAGGCCGTGGAGTATTTTCATCAAGGAGCAGCGTTGTTATGTTTGCAATAGTCCTGTCGAGCAACCTAATAATCTTGGCATTTTCCATTATAAGTGTTTTGTGATCCTTTGGGACTTTTGTGTTTTTTTTGTGGCGGGGGAAACGGCAGCCCATCTTGGAATTGGAAGCAATTCTGGACCAGACTGAAGGCGGCAGCGAAGTCAACTTTAAAGGGAAGTACCCAATTCTTTTTAGATTAGTTTTACCCTGAATTTGTGTGCAATATTACTTCATGTTACCAGTATCAACACCTTTTTGTTATCCAAAGTGAACTAGTATTATAATTACTATGCATGTCGGTCTTTATCTACTTGAGCAATCAAGTGGGGTAATTTGTGGCATCAAACTTTTGTATCCTGCACCCATTGGGGTTTCTATGAATTCATTATATAGTGGTGAAAGTTAATCATCAGGAACCTTCACTCTCATATAAACTGTTTTTGGGTGCATACTTCTGGCAGAGATTTGTTGTTATGACACGGAGGAATGAGGTCTTTCTGGTACTACGTTAACCAGATCATTGACGGTGCTTTGAACAATTTTAGGGTGGAAACCATCTCATACTTCACTATATGATAACTCATCGAGTATACTAATTAAATCCAATCACCGAAAAGGTCCAAGTCAATACCCAACTGTCATATTGGTTTGTCATTCTTTTTGGTTCTTGCGGGTGACATTAGCACAAACCCAGGTCCCAAAAATCATTCATCCAATTTGTGTGACATGCACCGAAAATTTATAAAAATCATAGAAAGTGAAATGTTTCGATTGTCATGAACTGAAACATCTCAACTGCTCAGGCATTGGCATAAGTGAATATAAGGAAATCTTCACGGAATAAGGATTGGTTTTGTCAAAACTGTGCCGCTCCATGCGTACTGGCAATCACATTCAGAATCATCATCTTGCTGTCGGACCATGTGATTCGTGCAACTGTATCACTAAATTGTATCGCATGGGTGAAACGGAATATAACACGCTGCTGACGCAGTCTTTTGATTGGATGTGCTCTTTCCCGTTTCTGCAGGTGAACGGCAATGGGACACAGTCATTCGAATGCGCAGGGCTGACCAGGTGGCAGAAGGGCAACAAAAGAAGCCTACTAGGAATTCAAAATTAACAAAATTGATTCGTTGAAAGTATGTGATAATTTTCAATTATCAAGAACAAACGGCAGATCTTGAACAATTAATCTACCATCATCAACCGAATAATACAGGGAACAGAGACTTGGCGTCAATCCTAAAATTAGTAGTTCGGAAATTTTTCCTGAGAATTACTCAGTTTTTAGGCGGGATAGAGAAACAGATAATCATGGAGGGGTACTTTTTGCATGTAAAAAGACATCATTGTGGACGGAGCGCAAAGACCTGTCATCACCAACAGTGAAATGCTTTGGCACCAAATTGAACTGAAGGTCAAAGCTCAACTCTTCTAGGTACTGTTTACAAGCCTAGGCATAGTGATTCTGATACAGTTGATGGCCTTCATCATGGCTTACGAAAATTTACCATAGTTGCCTAACAACAACATCATTATAGGGTGACTTTAATCAGTCAAATATCAACTGGGACAATTGTGTGTCACAACATCAACCTCTCATGTAAGACAAACGGCGATAAATTACTTAATGTTGTAATTGAGAATGGCCTTGATCAATTGTTTGATAAAGCCTACTAGAGGGGATAACATCCTCGATCTGGTTTCACAACAACACCAACATCATCAGGAAGTTACAGTGGAACCAGGACTGAGTGACCATAGTATTGTCAACGTTGATCTCGACCTTAAACCTAGAAAAAGAACCCATTAAAAGGAAATTTTTCTTCAAACATAAGGCTGACGACAACGGTATTAAACAGGACGTGTCTCAACTTCAGCATGTTTAGTGAAATTAAAAATAAATCAATTCAGAGAATGGGAAATTTTCTTGAAAAAGATGAAAATCCTCATGGACAGAAGTTTTCCACTAAGTTGGAGCTCTACCCAGACCATGACTTACCAATGGTTCAAAAGGAAACACAGAAGATTATTCGCAGCACACAACGTTGTATACCAAGCCAAGCATCCGGCATGGTTGAATACTGGAAAGATTTAACTACACTCAAAAACTACCCACAAAAGGCTTCAAGGCAAAATAGATTACATATCATATCATCTGGAAGCTAACATCAAGATAACCCAAAAGCCTTCTGTCGGTTGTAAAAATACCAAAAGTGAGGAAGTTGAGATTGCCGACCTAAAAGTTAATAACATCATTCAGTAATGCCAAGGGGAAAGCAGAGGCTTTGAATGACCCATTTGAAAGCGTCTTTACTCGGGAAAATACAGAGGTGGAAATCCACTCTCTGGACTCCCAGGATATGAGGAAGTTCCTCATTTGGTAATTAGTTCTGCTGGGGTTTTTGAGCAGCTGAAAAATCTTGCTCCCCACAAAGCTCCGGGACCGGATCAAATACCGTCATGGTTCTTGAAAATCGCTGCGAAGAACTAGCACCAATTCAGCAGACCTTTTTCAGAGCTCAGTGGATGAAGGGTTATTGCCTAGTCAATGGAGGGATCCTAATATAATCGGTCTGTTCAAAAAGGGGGACAAGAGCAAACCTGAAAATTACCGCCCCTGGGTCTCTAACAAGCATAGTGTGCAAAATCTTAGAGCACATAATTCACTCACACAGAAACATAATGAACCCTTGAAGAACTGGATATATCTAATGATAGTCACATGGTTTTAGAGCCAAACGTCGACAGTTACTTCAGCTCTTTCAGACTGCTCACACTTCACCTCAAACTTCAGAATCTGGCCTTACTACTCACCTTGCCATTCTTGACTTCTCAAGGCATTTGACAATGTGCCACATGAAAGACTCTGTCAAAGCTTCACACATATGGTTATTAGGAATTCACTTCTGGCTGATAAGAAATTTTTTTAACTCAGTGTAACCCATCAGGTAGTCCTGTTAAGGTAAAATCAAATCAAGACAAGTTCTTTCTGGCGTCCCTCATGGTACAGTGTTGGGACCATTGTTATTCCTACTGTCATAACGACCTGCCAAACAACTTGTTCCAGTTGCAGTGATACTGTTTGCCGACGACTGCTGGTGTACAAACATCTGGGAAAGATACCAACCATTTTTATCCAGCTTCAAGATGACCTTTGGAATAGACTTCATGTGTTCAGGAGTGTGGATGATGTCTTTAACCCAGGGAAGGCTACCACAATGCAACTATCTACAGAGAACCCACCACACCTTCATTCACCTTTTGTGGCCAAGTTCTTCAGATGTTGAGTCCCAGCCTTATTTGGGCATTGATATTGACAACAAAATGTCTTGGAATGTTCACATCATAACACCATAAAAAAAAGCAAATAAATCTTGGGTTTTCCTAGAAGAAATTTTGGTTCTGCCCAACTAATGTGAAAGTTTGCACATATACGATGCTTGTGCGCCCTATATTGGAATACGCCAGTATAGTTTGGGACCCCCACAGACACTCAAATTCAACGTATTGAAATGGTCCAGAGGAGAGCTGCCCGTTTTTGCAGTGGGAACTTCAGGAAGTACATCAGCGTCACTGATATGTTAAGCAAATTGAACTGGGAAACATTTCCAGCAGATTAGGAAGAAAGACAGGCTCATAATGATGTAATAAAATTCCTCATGACTGGTTGGGATCAATTCTTCAACTTTTCTCACACTAAAATATTATCAAAGCACTTGAGGGGAAGTCATTATTACAAGTACCAAAGACATCACATTAGACTTAATGTCCACAATTTTTTCCTCTTTAACCGGACAATATCTGACTGGAACAATCTGCCCCAAGAATGCATCTTCTGCCCGTCCTTAAGACAACTTTAAAGCAACAATTGCACAACTAGCCTTCAGTAGCTCTCATTCGTGTCTTGTCAGCGCGATATGCCACAACTGTGTTTGTGCGAGTTGGTGAAAATGTATGATTTATTCTTACCCCTACCGACACACAGATACAGATACAGTACCGATGTAACACCGCTAGCTTAGAGTTTGAACAAAAATATCTTAGAAATGCTGTTAAGAAAACCCTGGCTACTTTTTTTCTTCATCAGGGAAAAAAAACAATTGTGATGTTTTTTTTGTCCAGTCATTAAACTGAATATTTTCCCCCTAATAACATGTATCGACAAATTGCACTAAGAGTTGCGTTTCCGTTGAATTTCAAAGCAAAAAGTGGACATGGAAAGAATGATGTGGATTAACCCTCAAATTCAATAATTACCCACTCCATTGGCAAATTTTATACATTTCCTGTTAAAAGGGATTTAGCCATGGGGCAAATTAACAATTCACAGTAGCATCCTTTTCTATACCCCTAAAGCAATACAGCACATTTTTTTGAAGAGTGCCCCCAATTTCCCCAAAGTTTGATATTTTTTCACAGTTAGGGTGGTATTGTCTGGGAAACTACCTGCGAACGGAATGCTCAAAAATTTAAAATTTATCATAAATTAATTGCAATTTTGGAATTAAATTGGATCCCCGAATGACTTACGGCAGAACTGGAAATGTTAAGTTTAATGTCCGTCCATGATTAAAAAAAAAAAATAGTGCCACCTCAAGAAAATTACCTCTAACTTGACTTGCCTTAACAGTATGTTTTAAAAAACACTAATGGGGGCGTAGACACATACCTGGTGCTATTTCCTCTATTCATATTGGAAGGCCGTTTTCCAACAGCCGTTGAATTATTATCGGGAGATCTCCGATATTAATTCTTCTAATTCAAAATTCCTTCATTTGCAACAAATGACATTTTTCGAGCTAACATTCACATGTATAGTTTTACTAATTCCAGTTACCAATGCAACCGTGGAATTTTTTTAAACTTGGGGGCGCATCTTCAAAAATGTGGCTATATTTGCTTTAAGTCTGAGGTGCCCCCCTCCCCTACCACACAACTGATTCATTCTTTTGGGGGCCTTTTGTGGAGTGTGGTTTTCTTTATAATTTTAATCATTTATTACCACCAAATGGTGAGTCTCATAACAGTGCGAAGTATGGAATAATTTAGGCAAAAAGACAATGCAAGAGAGGCAGTGCATATATATGTTGTCAGTGCCCATGATTCTGTGCAAAGTTAGGCATTTTGGTTTACTCTATGCCCGTAATGTCGGGATCAATAAAAACAAATCCGGCCTTTTGGTTGGTAATCCTGTATAAATGTTAATGCTGTAGAGATTCACAAACATTGTACTCTGTTGAGTCTTAAGTATGGAGTAAACTACACCATGTGTAACCATGCCACCTTGAATGCACCTGCATCCATGCTTTGTTTTATGCACACGCTTAAGGTGCAATGAGAGATTCCATATCAGGTGCTCCAATGTGAAAATTCTGAATTTTTTGTAAAGCTTTCCATCAAAAGTATCCCTATCTTAAAGGATTACTTATTTCTTTGGTACACAAAATGTGCATTTCTTATTTCCTATATATAGGAGCAAATAGGAAAAGAAATTGTCAGCTTTTTTTTTTATTGAAATATAAGCATATAAAAATCACTTTGCTTTCCACTTTATACATTTTTGTAGCCAAATAAAGGGTAAAGATATCTATTCTGTATTATCCATATGAACCACTACATATGGAGAAAAATACAGATGCCTCAAAATCCACACTTTTAACCCCCTGCGGTCTATACTTTCCTTGATTACATCTTATTGGCCTCATACATTAAATAATTTCTGAGTAACCAATCAAAATAGACCTTCTATATATCTATTCATGTCCTGATTGGCTAAAGTATAGACATAACCCACTGTACAACCATTAAAATTGCGGTAGACCCCCAGGGGGTAAAGTTCATACAATGTATACACTCCTCGTTATTCCATACTTCAGAGGAGGCAGAGTTTTTTTGTGGGGCAAGAGTTCCAATGTACCACTTTTTGTAAGTTCTAATGTATCAACTTCTGTTTTATTTTAGGCCTTAGGGTATTTCTTAGTGTATCCATAAATACATAATTTGTTTTCCTGTAGTGAGAATTTTAATAAAGGGGGTAATATGGACTCTTTCCGCAGAGTGTATAGTCATATCATAGAAGGTAAAATAAATTGCCAATATTAGTGTAGGAAGGAGCACTTTGCAAAGGTAGTTTTGCACAAACTGTACTACTTATTTTTGCAACAAGAACTTTTAAGATTTTTGTAAGTGGGGTTCAATTCTGAAAAATGATTTGATCTGGTTTCATTGCAAGTTTTTGTGCAAACATAAGATTGACAAATTTTACAACAAATTCAGTGGCATAAAAAGATGGGTTCATGGGTTCTGCACTTTTGCATAATATCTTACATGAAATAAATTTGGAGTCATTCTTGCAATTTATATATACTGATCAACTATGGCCAATGATATGTATGCATAGGCATGACTGAGGTGAACTTTCAGCGATAAAAACCCAGTATTTTACTGAGGGGTTTTGAAGATTAATATATTCCTGGCAGGTTTTGAAAAACTTCTTCTGGCGATGGTTTTACATACATGGAATGGCAGGGCTACAGCAGAATTTGATCAGCAGAAAACATGCCATGTTTCTGCGCATTTGTGAATCGTATACGTTGAACAGACAGTTTCAGTTTGTGACTAAGATAGTGGGGACGTGAATTCAACTGGGATTAGGGCTTGGGCCTAACCCTCATCAACCCTAGTAGATTCTGTATAGGTTTATCAACACATAAGTCAGTGGCTTTTGAGATGGCTTTCATCGGTTAAATGTGCGTGTTCCGATTGGCTTTGGGACCCCCCTGCTTTACCCGAAGTAGTATCAATTTGATATAAGATGAAAAGGCCGTATTTTTCTCATTGTTCATCCTGAAATTGTAGCCCTCGAATCCTTTTCAATCCTAGATTAAACAAAAAACCGCCGGTTTTAGTGGTTAACCACTTTATTAGCAAAGTATTGAATGGGCTTTGCAACATGCCCTTATTGCGTCTACCATCAAAACCGCAATTTTTTTTCCCACGGTACTTGCTGGGGTAATATGTTGCAAGTGCCAGGCTCTCATATCAAAGTAGAGAACTCATACCCATAATCGGAACAAGCACCATTTAACCCTTTCACCCTGATATATTTCTGTATAGGTTATAACACAACGTTCATTGGCTTTGAGATGGCTTCCATCTTAACCTTTTCAACCCTGGTAGTTGTATAGGTTATAACACTAGTCAGTGGCTTTTGAGATGGCTTCCATCGTAACCCTTTTAACCCAAGGGTAGATCTGTATAGGTTATAACACAGAAGTCGTGGCTTTGATATAGCCTCCATCGTTTACTCTTTCAACCTGTAGATTTTCGGTATAGGTTATAACACATAGGTCAGTGATTTTTGAGATGGCTTCCATCTTAACCCTTTCCACCCGGTATATTCTGTATAGGTTTAATAAGTTCGTGGCTTTTTGGAGATGGCTTCCATCTTACCCCTTTCAACCCTAGTAGATTCTTCTTATAGGTTATAACACATAATTCAGTGGCTTTTGAGATGGCTTCCATCTTAACCCTTCAACCCTAGTAATTTCTGTATAGGTTATAAACATGTAAGTCAGTGGCATTGAGATGCTTTTCCAAATGACCACATTCGTGGCATCACATTTTCATGACACTTTGGGACAATGGTCCTTGTGTAGTGACCCACATGTTCGTGGACTTCATGTGACCTTGGTGACCATCATGTGACCCTTTGTCCCCTTCACAAATCACGACCGCAGACGACACAGCATTGGTGAACGCTGTTTGTTTTTATGTTTTGGTGTCAGAAGTAGAGTAAAATGAAATTTTTTCCCTACCACTTTAATTTGATTCATCATGTTCATAAACATGTTTATCAGCCTATCAATAGATAGGCTTATGCCATCAAGAGAAGATTTTCGGTCACGGCAAGCCACTACATATAAACTATCTTTTGTATCTTGTTCAATCTCTTGAAAGTCACAGTTATGCAAGTATTAAATTACTGGTGCTTTCTATGAAACAGTTTTTTGAAATTTGAGTTTCAATTGTTTTTTTGGAGTATTTTTTGTATTTTTGCGCCTGATTTCCAAAGGTGGACTTAGTAGGCATTTTTTCCATGCAGCATTACTTGTCCTAGCTGTTATGTTGTATAATGCTAGCCTTGATAGATGCATTTGCAGGCCTAAAGTTTACCTGGGTTGGTCAGTGTGCTGCCAGTTACATGTTTGCTAGCTTAGAAGGACACCTCCCATGTCCCTGTTGGTATTACTAGCTCAGTACCTCTTGGTCAGCGATGTGCATTTAGCCAATATTCTTGTACCAGTAGTTTTACAATGGATATATATAAATATAATGTACTTGTCGTAATTTAAAAAATGGTTTATTTTTCTTCAAACTTAAACTGGTGTAATTTTCCATAATAACCCATGCATGCACCAATCAATGATTTCTGCTCATTTCTCTGGTCAGTCAGATAGTATATCTACTACACTTAAAAAAATCCAAATATTATTTTTTGCTTTTTTTAAGTTTTTTATTTTTTTCTTTTTTCAAAAACAAAATTTTTCCTATGTGTGTGTGTGTGTGTGTGTCCATATCTGTATCCCAGTCTGTGCGTCCTCACTGTATGGTTGCATGTGTGTAGTTGTGCCTATGTGTGTGTGTTGTAACATATGTCAAAATAAGAATTCACAATTGAACAAATCTGTTTGCTCAGAGCAAGACCAGAAACCTATTTGATGTAACATGTACGTGTCTATTTGTGTGGTTTTTGTGTTTGGTTAATGTATCACATGTATGTATGCATGCTTGTGTGTTCGCGGCATGCGTGGATGGATGATGGCGGGATGGGGCGATGGGATGACGGACGATTTACAGGATGGATGGGATGGATGGACTGACGGAAGACTGCGCTGGCATTACAATAATAAAGTTAATGTCCAATGGAAAGAATGCCGTAAATTCTCTTTATTACGGCATTCCTTTGAACATGAAATCTTTATTATTCTATAGATAAGTTTCATCTAGGACCTAATTTTAGCTAATTAACTAATTAGAGTGATCCTTTTGCTCACACTTTAGCTTTTATTAACAGAATAAAACCTATATGTATAGCAAGATTGAATGTTTAGGTTAAAATGTTCAGACACGTATATGTATTATAGTGTTTAAAACAGATACTGTTTGTCTTTATGTCTGTCTGGTCATTTGGGTTAAAGTGTTGTAATTTGTGTCTCTCCTGCCCAAAAACTCTTGAGCCAATTTCAACCAAATTAGGTCAGACCCTTGATCCAAGCTTGGTTCATATAGGTTGTCACAGATTGGGACAATTAAGGGGCAATCTTCAAAAATCTATGAATTGGTTAAGTCGAGCTACATTGCTGAATCACCCAATCTGGTCAGAAGATCCACTGGCCCAAACCA
The DNA here is from genome assembly GCA_023653785.1 of Ophioderma brevispina. Lineage (NCBI taxonomy): Eukaryota > Metazoa > Echinodermata > Ophiuroidea > Amphilepidida > Ophiodermatidae > Ophioderma > Ophioderma brevispina. The sequence goes on along the minus strand of JAMKCH010010199.1, from coordinate 8,639 downwards.
TATGGGGGGTTAACAGATTGGATTAAAGGTCACATGCATGAAATCAAATTCATTTGGAAGAATCACTCAACTGGCTGACATGTGACCCAGATGGGGGTGTTAACAGATAGGGTCAAAGTAATGTGTGCGGTTAAAGGGCATTTGTCAGTTAGGGTAAAGTTATTAATTGTTTCTCTTCTGCCTAAACACCAAAAATTTGAGCCAATTGCAGCCTAGCTGTCAGAAGAGCCAATGACCATGGAGTGTGTTCAGAGAATGACACCCATTGACCCATATATGACCTTTTAACGACATCATACATGTGTTACACATTTTGCGATTCACAAAGAGAGGCAAGACTTGTGGTTCGAGAAAACACCTTGTTCTTAATTCCCACATTTTTTGTACAAATGTCAATTTTTATTAGTATTTTCCCATGTAAGTAAAATAAGGGCATCACAAAACATATTGTCTCTATGGAATACCATCACTTGCTAGCTTCTGCATCATTGATCTCTGGTACTTTTATATATGCAGAGGCATGGTTGTTATTTCAACAGGACCATAACAACAATATAACTTGACCGAGGGGTTTTAATGTTAGTTATTCCTGACAGTTTTTATAAACACTGTAGGCAACAGTTTATGCAACATGAACTTGGCAAGTGATGGAGTTAATCTAATAGAGAAAGAAAAAAAATGTCAGCTTTCTCAGCAATTGTGAATTGATATCCATTAGACAGGAATAGCTTAGAGTTAAAATTATGGGATTTTCAAGGTTCAGTGGGATCTTGAAGCACGACCGGGAGCACCACAGGAGAGTGGTCAACACGACCGAGGTGCTAAGATAAGGGATTTAAAAAGAGGGTCGGTATGAGTGAGGTCCTACCGGTGATGTTATCGGTTAACATATGATTATTTGATGCATAGCCAATCAGAGGACAGGTAAGAAAACTTGAATGGTACGGATACAGAGAAGGTCTATTTTGATTGGTTATCAGGGGGTATATCATGTTATATCATGTGAATGGGCCAATCAGGGATACTGTAAGAGTGGTTAGGACCCGGGGATTAAAACGTTCTGTGATTTCCTTTCTCAACTCCTTAGCCATTGGCGTAATGACAGGGTGGGGATGGGTGGGGGGAAGTTATCCCTCTGGCGCAAAAAAGCGGGGCAATCTGGACCCAAATTTTTTCAGGGAATAGACCAAATCAGCTAAATTTGGGGAAAATTAAGTAAATTTGCAATTTTGTGCACAATGCGCACATTTGGTCAATCAGCACTTTATCAAAGGGACGACTTACAAAATTTTGCCACCTTGGGCAGGTACGACTTGGAAATTGCCCCCTATGGATCGATACTTTGGTTTGCCACTACTATGGGCAAAATATCTCCATCTGATAACGAGAAGGGGTTCTTGTTTTTGGATCAAAAAGTGAGTTAGTGAAACCCAAGATTGACCATGCGGTGGTGGGGGGGTAGGTGGACCTAGCCTCCAAAAATGTTTGAGGGAAATCGGGAAGGAAATGACGGTTTCAGTTGTAAAAATCAATTAGCCCAGTTTCTACAAATTAGTGCTATAAGACATCATTTGAGCAGTCAAAATGTCCCTTATGGCCTGGTACGCAGGAGTCAGATGTCATTTTTGACTAACTTTATTCAAAATAATGTCCGTATAGGACTCTATGTAGAAATGAACTAATTGATTTTTTATGGTGTTCATGCTGAAGCGCCCTTTTTGTTTCCGCCTGCCCTAAGCTGACTCAAAGATTTTTGAATATAATTGTTTTTGTTGTAGATTACAAGATACTCTATAACTAAAGTTAGTCACCTAAAAATGCTTAATTCCAAAGTTAGGCGATGAATTGGATTGGCCCGTTTCACATTACGCCAACATTTTTTGTCAACTGAGGGTTAACTTTTTCAAAGTGAGTTTTAAAAGTTTTTACTACTCGTTTTCTTCTTGCCAAGGCTACATGTTTTTTCATAAAAATACCTCTGGCTAGCTTAATTGTTCACAGCCCCGTCTCAAATAAAATTCAGTTACTTGTTTAATTTGTTGGGTAATTTTTGTTGAAAAATGATTCCAAAATTACAATTGAATAATGTGTACATTGACTCTTCCATATATGACCATGGCATTGGGGCCAACAGAAAGTATGCCCCAGGCTTCCTCTACAGATCTGGAGGGGGAGGGGGACAATTTTGAAAAATTTGGTTGATATTTTTCACAGATATATGCATTCAAGGTGTCATTTTGGACCCAAAAATGGAAGTGACTACTAATCGTTACTATCACACTGAAATTCCATGTATGGCTCTGATCATTCCAATGGTTTTAAAGCTCCTTGGTATAGGCAATATGACCAATCATCCAGCGGACAGGTCATCGAATCGTTGTATATATCATGTTTGTAAAAAGTTGGATTGTGACCTTTACGATGGTGAACGACACTAAGATGTTGACTAAAAGTGTTTCAAACAAAGAATGCTTAAGTTTAACATTTTATAGTTCCAACCACACAGTAGAATATTTCAAACCCACTTTTTATTGGGAATCAGCATATATTGGCTGTTTTTAGGGGTGGAATGTGACATGTCGTTCTTGTGACGGACATTTTTTGCAGTTATTATGAAGTAGTTTGTTTAATCTAACACAAAAAAAAAAAAGAATTATGTTTTATTGCAGTCAACTAATTTTTGACCAGACCTATCACATTTATTTAAGTAAATGTTTTTCTGGCCTCCTTTGGCTTCAAATTATGTTTATTCGCCCATGCATTACTGAGCAAGGCTAAAAGACAGTGTTTATGAAAATTTAAAATGGACATGGTTCTTGAAATACCTCAAACACCTTAATGACATTTATAAAAATTACCCATACAATGTGAAAGCAATCAAACAAGTTACACATATCTGCACTGGAGTTATCCATCAGGCATTTTTATCCAAAAACTCCTTTTTTGATGGATGTGACCAATGGTGTGACGGACACATTTTTTAGTGGGTGGCATATTTAAGAGCCATAATAGGACACATAACGCATTGTGCTTTTTAATGACACAAATAGCTCTAACAAAACAACTAAAATTGGTACACTAATGATATTTTATTGAGTAATGAAAGAAAGTTGTTTTGGATGTGACGAGTGTGATGGAGTGACAAAAGTGAACGACAACTTAAATTATTTGCCCACCCATAAGATCTTAGATACTAATGTGTAGGGGACCATGATAAGCTCTTCGCAATGTATTTCATAATTAATATTACAAGTTGGAATCTTTCATTCTTGTTTAACCCCAAATTCTACATTTACAATACTGGGGATGTGACAACATAATGACGGACAATGAGTGCTCCCCATCCATTTTGCTTTAAACAAAAATTAGAGTGAGGCAATAACAACCTTGTTTTTATCCATAATCTTAGGACTAATTATCAATTGACAATATTTTTGTTAACAAAAATAATTTGGATGTTGTTTTAAGAACCACTTTAAAATGTGTGTAAAAAGTGAACGTACATGTCCAACATCCACCACTGGATTTTGCGTGCATATCATACTTATACAATAAACGCTAGTTCCTTAATTTTGATCTTAAATATAACAAAGTGGGACTTATTCTCCAACAAAAATAAAGTAAGAGGAATAGGGAAAATTGAGTGTTGAAGAATGCAGCTTGTGACAAAATAGACCTTAATTTCCATTGACACCAGAATGGTCATTTTTAGGCATTTTATGAATAGTCAAACACCTAAACCTTTGACCTGAGGCCAAAGTTGGTTATGCTATGGGAGGTAGAGCCCACAGGGACAGGAATGGAAAAACCACAATAATGGTACTCGGAGTCCTCCATAATTTTGAACATGCTAGGAAGGAAAAGACAAAATTCATAACTGGCGCCTAATCATGGAATTGGCCCATTTTCCATTTTGATGCATAACATTTTAATGCACAGTATAACATTGCTAAAGGATTACCCGTATATAACAAAATTTCCGGATCCAGAAGGGGGTTTTATAAGGGGCAAAGTTTGATTTTCTATATGATGGACTGTCGGTGGGAGGGGTTTTGAGCTTTCGCACAGTTATTGTATATGGACAAGATTATTATATATGCAAACCAGCTACACGACTGTTGAAATTGAGTCGCTCCCCCTCCAATTGGGAAATCTCTGAAGTCAGCCTTTAAGGCAGGAGACACATAGGGATCACTTTGTCGCATTATTGTTGTCTGTTTGATGATGTGTAGTTGATGATGTTGTATGTTGATGATGTTGTCTTTTATGGATCGATGTTGTCCTGTTTGTGATTTTGGTCTGTTTTGAAAAAAGGTTAGAAGCGTTTTTTAGGCCGGCCAGGTAACTTCGTCAATCAAGAAGATTCTGGTATGTGTGCGCTTTATTTCCTTTAAGGTGTTTATTTAAGTATTACTAACAACGATCTTCTGCCAGCTCGATTTTCGTGGCATGCGTTATAGGCGATCGTCTTAATAAGCCCGAGTTCCTGGTTGCCTGATTCTGACGTATAATCTATTATTTGTGACTTAGAGATTGCAATGGAAACTTCAGGATTTGGCTAAATGCGATTTACACGGAAGTATAGGGGTTACCTGGTCGGCCCCTATATGCCGCTTGTAAAAGGTTTTACATTGCCTGTATATCCACATACTTGGATGGATTTAAATGGATTTAAACCAAACTTGAGTCATGGGTGCAAATGGGATCCCTCATTGTTGATGGGCAAACAAGTTCAAAGGTCATGTGATGGTCCAGTTTTAAGAGAGGCTGAAAATGTAAAATTGAAAATTGAAAGTTCAATTGGAACCAAACTTGGTTTATGGATATTACATTGCAAACACTCAATATTTTATTAGGTGGTGCAAAGGTCATATGATGCCTATTATTCACAAACCCCAACGGCAAACGAACACTAGTGGTCCAAGGGACCACGATATTTGTTCACCCTTTGCCCTGTGACTGGACCCTTGTGCCTTATATCAGTTTTAAAAACCTACCGGGAACTTGTCCGTTGAATGACCGGGTGGCCTGCATGCTGGGTACGATTTGTTTCTAATTGGTGGTTTTAATGCCTTGTGGACGCATCTACCACACTGCCCCTTTGTCAGGAGTGTAACAGGTCACTTCTCAGAGGGGGAATTCCAGTTTGAGGCAGATTTTCCAGTTGGAGGTGGTTTTAGGCAGATGTTCTGGTTGGTGGTGAAAAATTTCCCTGTGGCAGGCAAAAAAAGGGCGTTAGGCGACGAAAATAAATAAAAAAACTGTTTTACGGCCCGACGACCCTGACCGACCGACCTAATCGAAAGGTCGCTCGCCCGTAAAACAGAGTTTCTTTCGACGAGCTTAGCATTCATATTTTAAGGTGTTATTTGGTCACGATTCCCATTTTTGAGGTTAAATAACTTATTCTCGATTGGAATAAATATATAACCAAACATACCCAACATTTTATCAGTGTACACCATTTTGGTCTAATGAAATCATTCAAATAAAAATGAACAAATCCTTACAAAATGGAAGAATTGTTGTTGATTATCTTGATAGAAATGCATCATTTGCCAAATGTTTGTCTTAGAACGTGACAGTCTTAAAAAACCCAAATGAACTGTCACAAAATGGCCTTTTTGACTGTGTAATGCTACACTGAATAGAATTAATGTGGTTTGCATCTCCACTGTGCTTGGATGCTGCTCAAGAGGACCGCTTCAATGTATCCCATATTGCATGCCCTCTGCCTTCCCGGTCTAGTATTAGGACAGCGAGATCTGAGGAGATCGTAGCCAAGATTGCTTAGTGTCTGGGGTGAAATTAAAGGCTGACTTAGAGATGTCCTGAGGAGGGGGCCGCCCTCAATTTTCAAACAAATAAGTTTTTTACATAACACAATGCTGTCCATACACTAATCACTGGTGAAATTGAATAATCACAATTGTTATACAAATTCTTGGATACTGGACATAAATGTATTACTGCATCAAAACAAACTTGGAATTCTTGCCTTTTAGTTACTATCTTTAGTTATAGTTGAAATTTTAATATTTGCCAAAAAATATATTTGAAATCTCTGAGTCAGCCTTAATTATACACAAAAATTATATTTGAAAATCTCTAGTCAGCCTTTATATTTTACCTTAAATTCAAGGTGTAGTCTGTAAATCAAAGTGATTCGAATTTTGCCAAATTTTGGTCCAACCTTTGACCATATTGATTGAAAGTGCTCCAACAAAACAGGGAACAAGTACATTCCTACAATTAAACCTCATTTCCCCTGCACACATCTAGTGAAACTTCAGAATTTATCAATTTGAGTTACAATCTTAAATCTAATGACAAAAAAAAAATCCATTCTTATAATTCTCACTGTGCATCTCAGTACGTAAAAAAGTCGCACCTTTATGTGTTAATGAAGGAGCACACTAATAAAGGTCACATGACCTCATGGTGGTGGCTTATGGATTGATTGCGCGCAATCAGTGGCTGCTCTCTATTACACATTAGGTTAAGAAAACACAATCGTCTCACTAGGGCTGTGTAATTAGTATAATCGGCTTTAAACCGAGAAAGAAATCGGACGAGGCATTTTTGCTGTTTTTAAACCAGGAGCCCTTTCAGTCCGTTGCGTAATACTGTTTAATAGGCTTTAAGAGGTTGTATCAAATCGACGAGCAATTGCGGGCGTGCGTGGAATGGAATTTTGTGTGGCTTTTTTCCCAGGGCTGCAGTATTTAATGGTTGCAAGACTTATTTATGTAGTTCAATGTTAAGGGTTTTGCGTTATTTAAAGGTATATCACAAATACACATAACTTGCTCTTTACTCGTCGGAGTCCCTGGCCTGTGGGGAGAGAAAGTGGGCGCTAATCCTCGGGGGCTTACTCAGAGGGGCCTTATTTATTACATGCATTTTTTATACAGATATTGTATCTTTTCCGGAAATTCCGGATTTTTGGCTTAATAAAAAAAATTCGGAAATGTAAAAAAAATAATAATTTGTTTTACTTTCTGAGATCAAAGTGTATGATACAGGTATAACTGCATTACAAACATCAAGATTTATTAAACCAATTTTATTTTTGGCGAAGGGGTCTTTTATCACCAAAAATCGCGTAAGAAATACGTTCCCCGAGCTTCACCGGATGCTAAGCTAAATTGGCATTCCCGCCGGTTAAATTTTGGATTTTCAGGAAATGGGTCTACTCCTCTGTTACATCTCTGTTTATATTTTAGACAGTTATGCTGAACTTTTATATTTCTGGGGGCTCTCCCTTTCAGAGGTGAAACATATGTGGGGCTTTTTGAATCCTCAGTGTTGTTGTCTCCAATAAGACCCCATATACCTTTTGCACCTAATCTGTATCATATAATTATGCTAAAGTATATTAACCAAATAATTGCAGAAGAGAAATATTGCAAGACCAAAAATAGCTAGGAAAACCAAAATTCACATCAAATCACAACATGGCCAGGGATAAAAATCTATTTGATCAAAACCTCGCTGGTGAACGGCAACAGATTAGTCACTTTGCCAGCGCGCCTTAAGTCAGCGTCATGCTTAAAGCATAAAGAGTCGCTTATACGTGGGTTTGCATGGACAGAATTATTGCCCCGAACAGGTGATTGGATGAATTATCTCGGGTAACCAATGGCAACAATCCATTATGGTATAACTTACACCCAATACCAAGAATCCTGTTAATGTAAGCTTAACAATGTGATTGACTGTTTTGTGTGATCTCCTTGCTTTTCTCCATATAACCAAATTAATGTTGTAGAGAATATTGCACCTCTATTTATTACATGTCTGGTGGCCATGCAACGTAAAGCACTTGCATGTCATTCATACGCACAGACAACTTGCTTCTTAATTGTTATGAGAAATTGGAAGTTTTAGGCCTACAGGCTGTGATTAACCTTCGTTGGGAGGGAGTCAAAAGTGTGTGCTGTACTGGGAATGTTGTGTGTGTGGATGTTCTTGTAATTAATGTACTCTACAAGCAGTGTCTTTATTTTCGTAAATGTTGTGGATTTTAGGGAGAGCGTGCCCCACTGCTTATTGCATTAGCCTTTGGTACTGGAAGTCCCTGGTTCAATTCCAAGTGAGACTACATGGCAGGGATTTAATCAGGTACTAATCTGTGTAAGAGTCATTAGCATTTGCTTCCCCATGATTCATTTGGACTTGGGCTGAAGGAAACCATGATTATTTTGATAATGCCCCGTCCTTCAGAGGGATTAAGTCATCAGTCCCATGAACAAAGAGTCCTACCTGTGTGCAAACTGTGCATATCACAGTCACATTAAAGAAAGTAGGGTGGACCCCCAATGGAAATAAGCTTCCTGTAGAGGCTTTCTTGGGTTATCCAGAATGTTGTTCAAATAAATCAAATCAATTAGGGGTTCATTCATAGTATTTTGGGTATGAATGCTTGTTTATGCCCAAGGGCTTGCCCGAGGGCATAAACAATGTTCAGATGCAAAATACTATGAATGAACCCCGTTCATGTATACCGTACTTTTGACTAACCATTACTTACAAAATTAAATCATTACATATCAAATTTAGCCTGAAATTGCATGATTTTTTTACCGCTTTCGGCGTTTGTCACAGCAGCCATGCATATGTGACGCGTATTGACCAAT